>CM032635.1:16988700-17008977 GCA_019097785.1 Fraxinus excelsior | reverse complement strand
TGGATGCGGGTCCTTATCTTACATATGTATATTTAGAGAAATTTATTTAATTTTTTTAGTTTCAATTTTAGGGTCAAATTATAATTAATCAAATTCTTTTGATATTGGATAAAATTATTTTTAACAGTTTAAAAAATTGAAATGTTGGCTATTTTTGAAAAAAAATTCTATGTTAACTGATGTCTATTTTTTGTAACTGATGTCTTTGATCTACTGTGACCATCGTCTATGACTGATTGTAACATACACTTATTTTCAATTTGGACATACAAATTTATTCGTTTGAAAGATACCTAAAGAATAGTCATATATTGTTCTAAATAGGTTTTTAGGCGGTTCGAATGACCACGAATACTCTATAAATAGCACGCCTTTCTGCCAGAAAAAATACACCAATTCAAATGCAATCATTTTTGCTTTGAATTTCCTTTCTCTCTATATTGGGCTTCTATATTTCGAGTACAAAAATATTAAATTGAATTCGCAACTCTTTCTATTGTTGTGCTGCTTTCATAAGATACGAAATTCTGAACTATCTTAGGAGATGATTGTTGACTGCCTTAAAACACTTTTGAATGGAGAAAATTCATCTTAAGGACACCCAATTTGTATAATCTGAAACAATAATTGTATTCGGACTGTTTAAAGGGAAAATAATATTCCAAAAACAACGTTTTCACTCTTAATATGGCTTCGTAACATGGTAGTCTTATTTGAGATCACCAAATTATAAAATTCGATTACTCATTTGAACTTTGAATGAATCGAATGGCAATTTTGAGCTTTTGGGCCCTATTACCTTATTGAGTTTTAGGATTTCACTTTAAAAAGTTAACTATATTAATAGCCAAACCTCTGTACATTAATCCATATTATCATTTTTAATAGATATTGGATCAGTTATAGAATAAACAAATATTTTGGGTCGATGAGACCATTTAATGAAATTGTGAATGTGTCAAGCTTTGATGAGATAAAATCAGTCATGCTTACATATAAAGGATCATGTTGAAGATAAATTTTAAATGACATCGATTACTAGACCACTAAGCTTTAATTAAAAAGATTGGAAACTCAATATGTCTGTGAAAAACAAAGTAGTCATTTGTAGCACGTGGATAATTAAACTGAACTCCAAGAGCATATCATGTCTTGTTATATGTTAAGAAGTTTAGCTGGCTCATTTCAGACAAATGGACAGGCATGTAACGCGTTAACGATAGCTAAATCAACTGTTCTTATAATTAATTTGACCACGTCTTGTTAACGAAATGAGTATAGAAATCCACCATTTTTTTTAAGGATTAGTTAAGATTAAGGGCGTGTTCGGTACAGATTAAAATTGGATTAAAATTGAAAAACTAGTCATTATTGTTAACTTTTATTAGACGAGTGGGATCCAATAACGGCTATATTTTCAAATTTAATTGAATTTTAAGCTATCCCGAACACGCCCTAAAGATGTGAAACTTGTACGGACAAATTGAAGCAGTACATCATAGAAAATAACGCAAATGGTCTCACTATGGCATCCAGTACTTGTGCCATTTCAAATGAATTAATCTACTTGTACCGAATTTGTTGACAATTTTGTTGACATAATGCTACATGGCGGCCCCCTATTGGAGGGGCGCCTGCGGCAAATTCGGTACAAGTAGCATGATTGATTTCGAATATGGAACATTTCATAATTGACTCCACATGTATCCATAAAAACGTGTAGGAAAATATCTTGAAATTGGGATCACACATAATTGTAATTCGATTCTTCCCAAATTTGTAAACATGTTGAATCTCTGAAGGTTGCTCATGTTCTTTTTTGACTTAACTACTATGTCTATGTTAACTCTATAAATAAGAAAACCAAAACAAGATCGATTAATTTTATTTTAAAAAACACAAGTGAACAACATTTGAGTCTCCATTCGATTTTTTGGTACATAAATTTCTAAACTTTACAAAAGATTCCAACTAGTTGGAAATGCTGCTAAAATGGCACATCCCTTCCAATGGTTCTTCTATTTGAGGTGTTTTTTTCCTTTGAAGTGTCACATGCCTCAGTTGTAATTTTCCCATTTTCTTACAAAATCCAATGTCATCCACCATAAAACAGAAGATTGCTTGATGGAAGCTTTCACAATTTAGTCATTTCAATAATTTATGCATTTGTTACATTTATTTTTCCTGTATTCCAATGAATCGAGACCTTGAACAGTTTCATTTTATAGTCAGAAAGTCGTAAGGTTTAGTCAAATTGTCTTCCAATTAACACTTTATATAGTGAGCGACGTCTCAATACTAAATAGACATTTGTCTTTCTAAATAAATGGATAGTCACTTCCAACTTGTGTGTGCTGCATCACACTTCATATAATTCTTCGTCTGATTTGACAAGATGATTGACCAATGACAACTTGGAAAAAATCCTGCAGAATTCTGAAGTCTCTACCTTTAATGAATGAGTTCTTCAAAAGTATAAAATCTAATGGCTTAGAAATTGCAAGAACAGAGGAGGTAAGGGGTTAAGGGTTTTCTTGTAAGTATTCAAATGTCACGAATACTATTTTGGGAAACAAAGGAGGGTCCTCTCAATTCTCTGTAATAAGTACTTTTCAAACTGAACAAAACATGTCATTCTTTGTTTAAGGAAATGTCATCATTTCATTTGACACCCTATACATTGTTGGGAACATGCAAACTATCAGATTTTAGGAAAAGCATCCACGGGCCCAACAATATTAGTAGCACTTAAAATCATCTGATATGGGAACCATCATTAATGTACTATGTATTGGGCACATGCTGACAATACTTGTTGGAATTGTTCAACTGTTTCGTTAAAAATGAGTTTGATTTATTTGTTTATTTTATCTCAAAATGGCTCATCACATACTGGATGAGTTTCATCTTCTTCATTAAATGTGTCACACATGCACGAAGTTTGATGAAGGCTATGATACTTGAACTAAAACAAAAAAAATAAAAAAAATAAAAAAAATGAGAAAGTATATAGCCTTTGGAGCTATTCTACATGTTGACTTAAAAATTGAGGTTGTGTGGGTTTTGTAATTTGTAGGTATCAGCTTCAATAGTGTAGTGAAGCAATATGCTTGAGAGTTTTTTAAAGTGATTCTTTTGAAATAAATCAATCCCCTCTAGCTATATACATTCAGATACTTACCGACTTCCTAGAGTGCTCCACCAAGTAGGAAGGAAGAGGGTTTTAACTATACTTGAGAGGTCCATGTTTGGTACGCAGATGGTACTCAACAATGAACAATGTAATTGCAAAATTTTTAATTTACTTTCATATTTGATATTGTCTAGTAATTATGTCTTTTAAGGTTGAATTCCAACAATATCATTTGAAAATAATTGGTATCCAGTGAGGACATACTAAATCTTTTTATAGTGTTCGAACACCATTATTTCAATGATCCCATCCATGGACTTAAGAGCGACCTTGTTGCATTCCGACAATTCTTCCCTCAACATGACGTTCTTTTGTTTCGAAACCATGACCTAACTGTGATACCACTTATTAGGATCGAGTTTCAATTATCTTTTATGAAAATCAATTGATTCAAGTGAGGGTAGACTAATTTTTTCATGATCACCAACATTTGAGTGACTCAACACGTGGACTTAAGAGCGTTCTTGTTGTACCCTAAGATGCCCAATCTACATTATCAAACGTGCCAAAAGCACACAATTTACTTGTTATCAACTTCATATCCAATCTCATTTATTAGCAATTACCCAATAAGCTATATGCTAATGGTGCTCCATTCCTCAGGATCATGCATCAGACTTCCCAAAAATTTGTAAAATAATGGACGTTAGATGCCAAACAACTAGTTTGTTTTATAATTCGAGTGTGAATTACTGCAAATATAACATTTTTAATTGGATCAATTGTTAATTAATCCAAAAACGGATTATATTAATTTAGACAGATATTGAAGTGCATATATTACATGACCATTTCGAAGTAGATTAAACCAGGTGCCTTGAGGAAGTAATATGCTGCTAACTGTATCCTAGCCGGAGTTCCTAATCCAAGTCCTCTGATCGACTATTCCGGCCTATTTCCAAATCCAGTTTAATTATTTCTGCTTTCTTGACTTCACATGTAGTTTCATGCACAACAGCACAAGCGAATCCTTGAGAAATACATCAATAATATGCTGCTAACTGTATCCGAGCCGGAGTTCCAAATCCAAGTCCTCTGATTGACTATTCCGGCCTATTTCCAAATCCAGTTTAACTATTTCTGCTTTCTCACATGTAACTTCATGCACAAGCGAACCAAAATTTTTGACCCCGAAATATGTCTTCATAGTTTTCATTTTCATCAAATCTGCTGTTGGGGGACTTGAATGGTTGACTGGAGCTGCAACTTGTTTGCTCCATTTCTTCATTTCAGAGACACTAGCAGAACAAAATGAAGGTGATAGAGTTGAAAAGGAGGAAGAAACTAATGTAGGTAATGTGGAATTGAAAGGGGGAAATTTTCTCAAAAAGGATGATGTTGCAGATGGAGATGAAGATGAAAAACTAGGATTAAGGCTTACACCTAAATTAGGGTCAGAGTTTAGAAGTGAAAACTGAGCATTTTGGTTATAATTTTCCTTTGGTGGGGAATGCTGTCTTAGTCTGGCTTTATCTTTTCTGTGAACATTCATGTGGCCACCAAGTGCTTGAGCAGATCTGAATTCTCTCTTGCAATAGCTGCATGTATAACATCTTGGAGGCCATGGAATTCCAGCAAGTAAATCTCCTTCTCCTTCAATATTACACTCACTCCCAAACCCCATTTTTATAATATATTCCCCTTCACATTTCACATATACACACACAAAGAAGGGAAATAGAGTTTTCACAGGCACTACTAGGAAGAGCTGTCACTTACCAGGGATATGTAAATGACTATATAGGGGTTCGACATGGGATACAGTGTGTGTATGCTTTTGTATATGTAAGAGATGGTCAAGAAAGATTTTCAGCTGGCCATAAAATTCTAAGCCAGGAACTGAGGATCCCTAAAAGGAAGAGTTAATCAGTGCATGTTCCCTATGTCTGTACACCTTACACTAAATGTAAAACCGTGTCCTACCAAGTTATGCAACTTTGAGGAAAACATCTAGAGGACGTTCTTTATTCTTTTTTCATGTCAATTTTTATGTCATATTGCATTAAAGAATATAATGACATTGTTGACTATAGTAATCACATCAACAAATCCTCTCACTTAACAAGGACTTCGTCTCCAAAATTCACTAGTTTCAATGCTCAAACTTGGAGGAAGAGGGAAAATGGTTATTTGGGAGTGAATTATTTGAATTTCATCACCTTCCTATTCATAAGTGGAAGTATTTATAGATTTTACTCCAAGACTATGGGTAATCTGGTCATGGAGGAATAACAGCTGCCAGTATTTTATTGACTAATTCATAACTGATTCTATTATGATATCACATTTTATTCATTAACTTATGTGTCATGTATTAACTCTGAATTCACGCGATAAACGTTTGCCTTGTGTCTTGATAACAATATTCAGCTAGCTTAGACGGGGATGGGTTCGCTAATTCGGTGCGAGCCTTTTACGCTTGTGTCTCCTTTGCATATGGCTTTTGCTTTGCCTGGGATGAGTGAGATTTGCGGAGTACATTTCTTGATTCAATAAATAGTTCACAAAGTCTGGTTTTATTATTTATATTATATCTAGCCACGGCTTTATTTGTACAACATTTTAGGACCGTGAACTCTTCTGATGACTTCACTCAATTTTTATTGACTTTTAATGTTCCGGCTAAGTGGAATGTTTTTAAATCTTTTAATGCTAATTCACACATGATTCTAGGTAATGTTTTTTTTTTTTTTTTACTTTCTAAATTCCACAAGTGTTATTTGCTTGCTTATGACCATTGTTTTTCGTGTCATTTCGTATTCAACAGCTAAGATTGTGTGACATTTCAGTTGACGAATCCAATGGGATTCAATGGCTCTCTTTGATACTATACATATGCGCCATGTTATAACTTGCTTTCATTCTTCTAATTGTAGAAGATGTATTTTGATATTTTGCTCATTGTTGATTCTGGATGTAAACCTCTTATCTTTCCGAAGATCCTTTTGAGCATTGTTATCAATCATTCACTTTTGCTTTTTATTCCACTATATTTTCCTGATGAATCACCTTTAGGCCTTATGTCAATATTTTATGTGACCGGACAAGGTCTTACTATTGTCTTAATCTTTCTCGTGTAACGTTCGTATATCTACAATTTCGATTTCAATTCCAACGTATATTATCTAGAAGCTGGTAAGTTTGCCATGCTTTTGCATTTTCCACAGATATTGATGTGCAAGGGACCACTATGCAAGCATAAATCTAGATATTGTGATAAACTCTCGTGCATTTCCTTCCCGACAAACGCGTGGTCAACTTTTAGAGGCTGCTTTGGGCAAAAGGGATCAACTTTACTCTCGATCTTCCTCTTTATCTTTTTAGTCAAGAGTTCTTAGCAGGGTAGTTTAATTCATAGATATGCCTTTTGGCTATGAGAAAGATTTATTTCATAGATGTTACTTGTTTCTAACTTTTTCTTTTTACTAATAAGAATTTCCCTCCTATCATATTTTTCCTTCACAACCGTTATTCAATTTTGTTGAGCTTGTACAACAACTAATTAACTTGGTTGGTTTTGCATACCAGGAATTCAAATGTTGGACTGAGATAAGTTCATAAATAAGAGTGAATTAATTTTTCAAAGTTCAATCTACAAGAGCTCGATTCATTGATGATATTTCTCAAGTACATACCTTTCTAGGGATGTTTAACGGGCTCGCCATCCTTCCACATGAGCTCATATGTTCCTAACCCCACACCTGCAACTATTTATATGGTCCTTCCCATTTCGGACCAAGCAAACTAGAGCTAATTTCTTTGTATGCGACAAATACTTTCTATTATGCAAATTGTTGTCAAAGACCTCCTGGGTGATGATGTAAAGTAATTGTTTATTCAGTCAACAACGACCAGATGACTGAAGTAAAATATCAACATCACAATTGTTCAAACCAAACTTACAACGTATTTGGACTATTTGAAGTAACATAATTTAATTAGTGCTACTCATGGCCCGATCCATAACTCTTTGATGACTTTTTAGTTGATAGCCCATTTATCCATTACCTATTACTACTCGGGCCTAATTACCGTTTGAGCTAAAGCCCATCTCATATATATGTATATGTGTGTGTGTGTGTGTGTATATATATATATATATATATATATATATATATATATATATATATATATATATATATATGTATGTATGTATGTATACTGCCCCGTTTCCTATGTTGGCTGCGTGCAGAATTGTTAATTGCTTCCCCCCTTTCTGTGAGTCAAATCGACAGCTCCATTTTGCTTCATGCTTCCTAATTTCTGCCTTTCGTTTTCATCTCTCTTTTAGCCTTTGTAGCTATTATTGTAGCTGTAATAATACTTCATGTTGTGTCCTTAGTGGACAAGCCAAGAAAGCAATTGGGTTTGGGATTGGTTTATGGTTTGGGTTTGAAGATTGTAGTGGTTGATTCGGTATATAGACGGTATAATGAGCTCGGAACACTTGGTGATCGATTACTTTCTTTGAACATATGGTATCAGAGCATTGGTTTGTGTGGATTTTGGTGAGAAATCGATAAAAAATCGACAGAAATTATAGATCAAAAATTTGAACCTACAATTCCATTTTCCGGTCAAACCAATGGCCGGTTGACGAATCTAGCACCACAAGGAGTCTATATAGGTGAAGGCACACCTAACAAGATTTCTAACGTGTTTGTAGTGTTAGTTTTCTGTTTCAGGTGATACGGCCAATCTGGACGATTTTGCCCCACATATTCATTATTTAGTTTTGCATTCAATTGGTTGATGAACATTTTAGGGTGAATAGTGGTGGCCCTAAAGTGTTAAATCATATTCCTTGTAATTTATGGACTTAGATAGGTTCGCTATGGTTAATTGGCTAATCATGTTTAATTTCTAGTACAAGTGCGTTATCGTGTGAAATGATAATACGATTGGGTTTACCGTGTGCGGTAACCATTGTCTGTACTAGAAATTAGGAACTATTTGTTTTTAGTGGCTAAGTGAGTAAATTATATATTTGATAAATTCCAGCATACTATCTTTGTGATATTCTATGTGAAATTGTTTTGATTGACATATCTATTGTTGCACTATTAAGTTATTATAATACCTAGATCTTACCCGTTTGAACATTTCCTTGATTTAAGATCAAGAATAATATGAAAGCCAAGAAATCTAAAACGGTGTATATTTGCAACCCTAGGTCTACCTTGTGTGGATTAATTTTGATCTTGTATTCTTAATTGATTATTAAAAATGATAACACACAATTTTGATTTGAGAACTTATAACAAAAATGTGATTTTTCAATCTGGCAACAAAAATTAGAGGTATTTTGGTTCAACAAAAAGTTTCAAAAGTCATTGATGACAATTTTCTTGCTGATTTTTCAAAAGAAGAAAAAGAAAAAGCTGATGAGCTTACTTATACCTCAATTATTTTACACTTGGCTGACACTATTTTGAAAAAAATTGGGTAAACTGAAAACCACTAAAGAACTTTAGAAAAAGTTGGAAGACTAGTATTTTCTCAAATCTACTCCAAACATGTGTTAATTACTTGAACTTGTTTTCAATTTCAAAACGAATCATTCAAAAGATCTTAATAACAATTTAGATGTATCTAACAAACTTGTTCAAGATATGTGCATTCGGACTTATGGGGTTCCTCTAGCAGTCCTACCTCGGGTGGAAATAGGTATTTTTTGTCTATCATTGATGACTACACTAGAAAAGAAAGGAAGTAGTAATAGAAGAACATCCTAAAGAAAATCTTTTAGCAGATTATAACTTAGATATGGATAGAGAGAAGAGACGGTCTAGAACACCTATAAGATTTGGTTATGAATCTGAGCTAACTTTTGCTCGTGTGAGCTTTGAGGAGTTAGCTGATAGGGAGCCAAAGACCTTTGAAGAGGTGATGAAAAGTGAACAATCTAAAGAGTGGTTTAAGGAATGAAAGATGAGATGAGTTCTTTAAAAAGAATCAAACTTGATTGTAAGTTGCTATTTAAGGTTAAGGAGGGTACTAGCGCATCTGAACCCTTAAGAATCAAGGTTAGGTTAGTGGTCAAAGGGTACACTCACAAAGGGGAGAGGTTGATTTTAATGAGATTTGTTCACTTGTTGTTAAGTACACTACTATTAGAGTGATACTTGCATTAGATGCACATTTTGATTGAAAACTTAAACAACTTGATGTAACAACTATTTTTTTTACCATATTGTGAACTTGATGAGCAAATCTTTATGGATTAACAAAAAGGTTTTAAAGACAAACTAAAACTTTATCATGCGTGCATCTTGAAAAGATCTTTATATGGTCTAAAACAATCACTTAAACAGTGATATAAAAGATTTGACTCTTTTGTACTATCCATAGGTCTCCAATGAAGTAAGTTTGTGTTAAGTTGTGTGGAGCCTGACTATACTGGACACACAGCCACAACTGGCGAAAATTCACACAAGGGTATTTTGGGTATTTCCATTGTATTAGGGTTTTTTTCTTCTTCTGATTATATATATGTTATTTTATGACATATGGCTTGTAAGCGAAATTAGTAGTCACCCAACTACTGTATTATGATTCCTCAAGAAATAAAAATTCCTCTACAAATCCGTGTATTTATCTTTTACTTCATTGTCATCTTTTTTTCACAACAATTGGTATCAGAGCCAAGGTTCGGGTCTGAGGAAAAACGATGGCTGGAGATGAAGTGAAGATATCAGGGATCGAGAAGTTCGATGGCATAGATTTTGGATACTGGAGGATGCAGATAGAGGACTACCTCTAGGGGAAGAAACTTCATCTTCCATTGTTGGGGAAGAAACCGAAAAAAATGGAGGAGGCAGATTGGAACCTGTTAGATCGACAGGTTTCGGGGGTTATTCGGCTAACCCTGTCGAGATCCGTTGTACACAACTAACCCTATTGAGATCCGTTGCACACAACGTCAGTAAGGAAAAGACAACTACGGGTCTCATAACGGCTTTGTCAGGTATGTGTGAAAAGCCTTCAGCAAATAACAAGGTATATTTGATGAAAAAGTTATTCAATTTGAAGATGGCAGAAGGTACGTCTGTTGCACAACATCTGAATGATTTTAACACCATCACAAACCAATTGTCATCTGTTGAAATTGAATTTGATGATGAGATACGTGCATTAATACTGTTGGCATCATTGCCAATAGTTGGGAAGCCATGAGAATGGCTATCAGTAATTCTGCCGGTAAATCAAAGTTGAAATATGTTGATATTCGTGATTTGATTTTCGCTGATGAAGTGCGCAGGAGAGATTCATGCGAGACCTCGGGTTCGAGTTCAGCACTGAATGTTGATTCTCGGGAGAGATCACAAGACAGGAACTTAAACAAAGGCAGATCAAAATCAACGAATAAGGGCAAGAGCAAGTCAAGGCCTGGTCAGCAGGCAACTTGCTGGAATTGTGGTAAAACTGGCCACATAAAGAAGAACTGTAAAAATCCTAAGAAAACTGAGAATGATAGTGCTAATGTGGTAACTTAAGAAGTACATGATGCACTATTACTTGCAGTCCACAGTCCAGTTGATGATTGGATACTGGATTCAGGGGCATCCTTCCATACATCTTCCCATCGGGAGATAATGCAGAACTATGTTGCAGGTGATTTTGGGAAGGTGTACTTGGCTGATGGAGAGGCTTTGAACGTGGTAGGGATGGGAGACATTGACATTGCACTCCCTAACGTGCCCAAATGGACCTTGCAAAAGGTCAGACACATTCCTGAGTTGAAGAAGAATCTTATTTCTGTTGGGCAGCTTGATGATTGTAGTCATTCAGTGGTATTTTCGGAGAACTCTTGGAAGGTCACTAAAGGGGCAATGGTACTGGCTCGGGGTAAGAAAACTGGTACACTCTATTCGACTACTGGTTTGAATAATACTATTGCTACTACCGTTGCAGAGATCACATCAGATTTGTGGCATTGCAGGCTTGGCCATATGAGTCAGAAGGGCATGAAAGAACTTCTGTCAAGAGGTAAGCTACCAGAATTGAAGTCAGTTGATCTCGGTATGTGTGAGAGTGGTATCATGGGGAAACAAAAGAAGGCCAGTTTCTTGAAAGGTTGCAGAACATTGAGACCTGAAAAACTGGATCTTGTGCACACAGACGTATGGGGACCTTCCCTAGTTGCATCTCTTAGAGGTTCTCGTTACTATGTCACGTTCATTGATGACCATAGCAGGAAGGTATGGATTTATTTTTTGAAGTATAAATCTGAAGTATTTAATGTATTCAAAGTTTGGAAAACCATGGTAGAAACAGAAACAGACTTGAAGCTAAAATTTTTGAGGTCTGATAATGGTTGTGAGTACAATGATGGAGGGTTCAGCACTGCAGTTAGCACTGCAGTCTACTTGTTGAACAGAGGGTCATCAATTCCATTGGATTGTGGATTACCTGAGGAGGCACGGAGCGGGAAAGATGTCAAATTTTCTCACCTTAAAACTTTTGGCTGTCTTTCCTATGTTCTTGTTGATTCTGATGATCGTAGTAAACTTGAGGCTAAGTTAAAGAAATGTTATTTCATTGGCTATGGAGACAAGGCATATAGCTATCGTTTCTGGGATGATCAAGGTCGGAAGATTATAAGAAGCAGGAATGTGATCTTCAATGAGAAGATTGTGTACAAGGACAAGTCCAGTACAGTTGTTGAAGAAGCTCCTCAGGAGTCTGAGTTTGTGAGATTGGATGACCTACCAGAGGCCACAGTGCAGAGGTGTGAGTGACGGGAGGAGTGGGTCCAATGCACCCACCTCTATTATTTCGCAGTCAGATCCAGAGCCGTCCACTCCTACAGTTGCAGTTCGCAGGTTAGTCAAGACTATTCGGCCTCCAGAGCGGTTCTCACCTACTTTAAATTATATTCTGTTGACAGATGATGGAGAACCATAGAGTTACAAAGAAACCTTGCAAGATGAAAATTCTAGCAAGTGGGAGTTGGCCATGAAGGATGAGATGGATTCCTTGTTAGGGAATCAGACATGGGAGTTGACAGAACTTCCAATAGGGAAGAAGGCATTGCACAATAAGTGGGTGTACCGGGTGATAACTGAGCATGATGGCAATAAGAGGTACAAGGCTACAGTTGTTGTAAAAGGCTTTCAGCAGAAGCATGGTATTGATTACTCTGAGATTTTCTCTCATGTGGTGAAAATTACAACCATCAGGTTAGTGTTGTCCATGGTTGCTACTGAAGATTTATTTCTCGAGCAGTTAGATGTGAAGACAACTTTTCTTCATGGAGACCTTGAAGAAGACATCTAATGCACCAACCTGAGGGGCTTGTAGTGCAGGGAAAGGAAGGTTCGGTTTGTAGACTGAAGAAGAGCTTGTATGGCCTGAAACAAGCTCCTAGACAGTGGTACAAGAAATTTGACAGCTTTATGTGCAGTGTAGGGTATATCAGATGTCAGGCAGATTACTGTTGCTATGTCAGGCACTTTGACAATTCTTACATTATTTTGTTGATGTATGTGGATGACATGCTTATTGCAGGGGCTAGCATTGATGAGATCAATAATCTGAAGAAGCAGATGTCAGAGCATTTTGCAATGAAGGATTTGGGAGCTGCAAAGTAAATCATTAGCAAAAGAATTGTTAGAGACAGAGTCAGAGGTACGTTGAGACTCTCACAGGCTGAGTATGTGAAAAAGATACTCAGCAAGTTCAATATGGACAAGGCCAAACCAGTTGGCACACCCTTGGGCAGTCACTTCAGACTCAGCAAGGATCAGTCACCTAAGTCAAAGGAAGAACGAGATTACATGAGTAAGGTTCTTTATGCCTCAGCTATTGGTTCACTTATGTATGCTATGTTTTGCACTAGACCGGATATTGCCCATGCAGTGGGAGTTGTGAGTAGATACATGAGTAATCCAGAAAAACAACATTGGGAAGCAGTGAAGTGGATTCTGAGGTACCTAAAAGGCTCCTCAGAAATGTGCTTGTGTTTCTCAAGAGAGAGCTTAGAGGTGAAAGGCTATATTGATGCTGATTTAGCTGGAGATACTGATAGCAGGAAAAGTACCACAAGGTTTGTTTATACTCTGGGTGGTACTGCAATTTCATGGGGTTCTAATCTATAGAAAATAGTTTCTTTATCTACTACAGAAGCTGAGTACATTTCAATATCAGAAGCGGCAAATGAGATAATTTGGATACAGGGCTTCTTGGAGGAATTGGGCAAAATGAATTAGAAGGGTACTCTCTACAGCGATAGTCAGAGTGCCATATTCCTTGCCAAGAATCCAGCTTTTCACTCCAGGACTAAGCACATTCAGATCAGGTATCACTTTATACGGTCATTGTTAGATGATGGACAGTTGCTGCTTGAGAAAATTTGTGAAAGTAAGAACCCTGCTGATATGTTGACAAATGGTGTTACACTCGAGAAACTGAAGCTGTGTGCAACTTCAGTTGGTCTTCTAGCTTGAAGACATGGGTAGTAAGTTGCAGAGGTGGATGACATCATGTTTGAGGAAGAGGGTGATACAATGGGTGCATTAGTCTCCAAGTGGGAGATTGTTGAGTTGTGTGAAACCTGACTATACTGGACACCCAGCCACAATTGGCCCGTAAGGTGGGGGTTCGGGGGCGAAGCCCCCGAGGCGAAAATCGCTAGGGTATTTCCATTGTATTAAGGTTTTTTCTACTTCTGACTATATATATGTTATTTTATGACATATGGCTTGTAAGCGAAATTAGTAGTCGCCCAATTACTGTATTGTGATTCCTCAAGAAATAAAAATTCCTCTGCAAATCCGTGTGGCAAATCCGTGTGTTTATCTTTTACTTCATTGTCATCTTTTTTTCACAACAGTTTGATCATTGTCTTTACTTCCAACATAATGATGCTAATAATGATTATGTATTCTTATTGCTATATGTGGATGATGCTCTTAGTTCGTTCATCATCTAAGTGGATAAGTAACATAAAAACATGTTTGAATTGTGAATTTGACATGAATAATTTATGAAAGGTTAAAAGAATCATAGATATGGAAATGGAAAGAGATAGGTCAAATTATGTTAGCATTCTTAGTAGGTATATGTCTAATCCTGATCCTATGCATTGGGAAGCCTTGAAATGGATGTTAGGGTACTTAAAGGGAACTAGTAATGTAGGTTTAATGTTTGGTGTTAATAATGAGGGTGTGAAACTGAAGGGTTTTGTAGATGCTGACTATATTAGGGATAAAGATAATATGAAATATACCTCTTCTTATGTGTTTACCTTGTCTAACTTATGTGTCAATTGGAAATCACAGCTACAACACATAGTTGCACTATCCACAACAAAATCTGAATAATTGCTACTACTAAAGCTATTAAATAAGCTTTATGGCTTAGAGGCCTTTTTCATGAACTTTGTGTTTTAAATGATTATGTAGTAGTATATTCTGATAGTCAATCTTTTATACATTTATGCAAGAATCCTGTATTTCACTAATGCACCAAATATATTGATGTTAGACTACATTTCATTAGAGATATTGTGTCACAAGAAGTTATAAAACTTGAGAAAATACACACACAATATAATCCATCAGACATGGATACTAAGGTGCTAACTTTGGTGAAGTTTAGAAGTTGTAAAGATCTTCTAAACATCGGTGGAGGTAAATAATTTCTAATTTTATCAGTTCTCCTTTTTTGAATTATTACTAACGTGTAATAATTTTCTTTACAGGTCCTTTGACACCAAGGTGGAGATTTGTTAGGCAAATTGTGGTAAATCGACCTCCCGAACGATGATATAAAGTCAGTGGATTGGTCCACATGAATAATACTAGCAACTGAAGCCCGGCGTAGCATTGAAACTAGGATATGTTTTGATATTAGGAAGAGATAACCACGGGAAATAATTGAGTTAATTATTTCAGTGGCCGCTGTACTTTACCCATCGTCACGGCTTACCCATTGAACTTTACAATGCTTCTGAATAACCGTTCAACTTATCTCCGTTTCACTAAAATGGCCATCGGGTGGATTCCGTCCGTGAACGTGTTGACATGGAAGACGGGAAGCTGATGTGGCCGTTAAAATTGGTAACATCTGGAACACGTGGACGACGACCCCCCAAACACTGTCTTAGCTACAGTAAAAAAGAAAAGAAAAAAAAAAGGAAGATTTAATTGATGAACGGGTTTCAATTCATATAAAACCATATAAAAAAGTTTCGAAGAGAAATGCTTACTCTTTTTTCTCAGTTTTGTGAAGAACAATAAATGCTGATCCAAAAGCACATCTCCCAATTTGCTCAATTACTTCATAATCTCCCATTTTAGATTTGTTATCACCATTCTCCATCTCCATTAGGCCCTTCAAATTTAAAATTTTGAGCTAAAAAAATTCAATTTCATGCAAAACTTGCTCCAATTGAGCGAGAAACTTCAAACGCTACTGTATATTTCCTGTGAGCAACCAAAAAAATCAAAGCTTGAAATTGTTTAAGTAAATTATAGCCTTCTTTTCAGGGAGGCCCTTAAATAAAGTGTTGGGGTTGGGTAGGGTGAGGCACGTTTGCTCGGGTGGAAGGATTTGGGGGGCAACAGCTAGAGGTTTGGTTCTTCATTTGGGGATGAACGGGTTTCAATTCATCAATTAACTCTTCCTTTTTCTTTTCTGTTCTTCTTTTTTTTTTTTAACTGTAGCTAAGGTAGTGTTTGGGGGGTTCGTTGTTCACGTGTTCCAGATGTTACCAATTTTAACGCCCACATCATCTTCTCGACTTCCACGTCAGCACGTTCACGGACGAAATCCATCTGATGGCCATTTTAATGAAACGGAGATAAGTTGAATGGCTATTTGGAAGCATTATAAAGTTCAATGGGTAAGCCGTGACGATGAGTAAAGTACAATGGCCACCGAAACAATTAACCTGAAATAATTGAACATGATTTATTTTTATTAAAAAAAAAAAAAAAGATGGCTTGTGAAAACTCTATACAATTGAGTCCATCCTATCAAACAATTTCAAATATATAAAATTGTGTTCCAAACTTATTGACCTTATGATGGTTGTGAATTAATCTCTAATCCCCACTTCAAACTAATATAATAAGAAGTGAATTACACTTTCTAATTTGTAATAGTTTGCATAGAGATACCCATTTTATTGCGATAGATTTTCGCTTTAACACAGATGAAGATAAGAAGGTTTACGCCTCACTCTAATAGGTGCTATATTGAAAATTCGTTGATATAGTACGAATATTAGGTTAATTGTCTTTCACATTATTATTTCACAATGTCCAATAGTGATATCTATTTCATAAATTAATCATTGCCATTTATTATATATATACAACAACTCTCATAATTTAACCTAATTTCAATACAGAAAACTACTTTTAACTCAAAATAGCTGTCAATGAAATATTCCATTAGTAAAATCCACGTTTGGAAGTGAAATGAATTTATCTTCCATTAGACAATTGCTTGACTTCCTGAAGATAACAACCAAGAAATGGTTCAAATAATTATTATTCAAATATTCTTATCATTAGTTTCTATTTATTCCTTTGACTAAATTTCTCTTCCTAAATGCAATGATGGTTCATAATTTGTTGCAGTATCGGTAACAGCTAAATCCGTTCGAGAAAAACTCTAATAATAATTCAAACGGAACAAAGTTACAAACATCTAAGATTACAGAAAATAGAATAATTCAGGAACCAAGATTTTCTTGCCCTTTTTTCCGAAAAGAGAGCAAGTTTCTTCAGAAGACACGAACTAACAAAAGATCACAGCCAAATTTAGCTGAGATTTAGTGAATGACTGGCGGCCAATAAAATCATACCATTCCATTCTATTTGTAGTTGCAATTAGTAAGGTTATATACACAGCCGAAATTGCTGGATTACCCACCCCTCTACGGGTGGAGGGTGGGGAGTTTAGTATAGCTTCCATTTGGATACTACCTGAAAAAACACGTTTACTAACTAAGTTCGACCTTACGTGCGGAATTTTACTAATTAAAGCAACAAGTCACTTTTAATTAGTTTCTAGATGGTTAAATAAACAATTCAATTATCTTAAGTTGAATTACCGCAATTTGCAATATGGAAAGCAATAAAAAACACTAATATGATAACGGATAAACCCAACTGGATAAAAACTTCGGGATCAAGTCAGTTATCTCCACTATAGACAATATGGATTACAATCCGTTTTCAGCCTAACAAATTCTACTAGTTCCCGCTATTATAATTCTCGTAATCTCAAAGATCTGTTATTCCTCCAGACTCACGATCTGCTATTGTAGATATTATCTAACCACCCTGCTAGATTTTCTGATCTATCTCCTGTAGCCTCCAAGATCTGCTGTAAATTCCAGACTCACAATCTTCTGCAATTGTCTCTTCCAAGTGGATACCCAGGAATCACTTATTCCTGTTTTTTTTTTCCTGCGCTTGTAATCCAACATCTCTCAACCTCCAGAAACTTCTGAAGTCTAACTGAGAAAGTACATTCCTTGAAGTGTTAAGGATGTCAGGTGTTTTGGAAAATTCAGTTTGATGTTTTCCTAAATCTTGGTTGTCGGATCTCAAGAATGAATAATTTCACCAATGAATTTTGTTCTTGGATCTTCAAAGAATAAGAATGTATTTTGCAATGTAGCACAACGAAGCAACCTCTAAAAATCGTGCAAGACCGTCTGTATTTATAGTTGGAGGTGTATGAGTAATATGGACAATGTAAAACTCTCCAAAATCGCGAACTAGGTTTAGCTGCACAAATATGTCGCTCGAACGAGGGGACTTGTCACTCGAGCTAAAGGTGTGTATCTTGAACGAGAGATGGACGACAGGCGAGCGACAACGGTTTTGTTTTTGTCGCTCAAGCGTGAGTCTGGTAATCAACTAACGAAATTTCAGTGCCGTTTTTCCTTGTTTCCAAACTCAAACTCAACCCCTAGGCTACCTAACTTATTATACAAAATTGTATCCAAGTCCATGACTTTTTATAAGTATTCAATTAAAACCCTTTTGTTCACAAACATGCCAATTATAACATTAGACCTAACAATCTCCCCATTTAACATTTTGTGACAAAACCATATAAAGTCAAGGAAATAAAATACATCAAACCGACCTAATGTATACTACCCAAGTTACTCAAGTTATGCTTCTTAAATTTCTTTGTATACCTGTATCCTAAAATCAAAAACTCAATACTCAGTGTAAAAGCACGTGATACAGAAAGTCAAAAACACATGAACACAAATAAGCATGCTAGTTTGAGACGTGACATTAATGTTGATCAAAACACCAACCGAAACATTAACATCACAAAATATCAAAACTCAAACAGCTATGCATATGAAAATGCAATGCACATGCCCCTACTGGAAACTTTCAATATTTTATGCAGTAGGCAAATGTATCTATATCTCACCCTAACGACCCCCTCAGACATCAAATGCAAAACAATGCAAAACTCAATTTTTCATTTAATCATTTAATACTCCCCCTTTGTATATTCTTTCTCTCCCTTTTTGTCACAAATGACTAAGAGATGAAAAACGTTTAATAGTAACATATAGTCACTAAAAAATGTAGCTGTTAGCATGCATAAGTACAATTAATATGCAGTAAACCTTCCCATATACTCAGTTTAAGTTAACATGGAATAAATTGTACAAGTGACCAATGTGTGTAAAGTGTCACTAATCCTTTATACGTAGGACTCCAAACCTTAACTTTGTGAGAAATAATATGCTAAAAATCACTGCCAATAAGTATATTCATCTATTTATAAAAGTCAAACTATAAAGCATGGTAGAACTTTTAAATAGAAGCTCATTTTGTATTGATCATTTTTTTTTCTCCCCCTAACTTTTATATATATATATATATATATATATTTCATAACTTGAAGTATTGAAGCTCATATATTTTCTTTATCTTAAGTGCATGCTCTTATTCATTAAGCGACTAAAATGACTCTATAACGAGTTAACCTAAGTCTGTTGACCATAGAAATCAGGTTATGAGAAACCCCCACAGGCTTAATTGCTCAAGTTAAATAGACTTCGAAGAAAAACATAAAATATTGAGCCTTTTTTTATATCAGGGATAAACTGGATCTTAAGTCTAATAAAAAAAGGTCAATTCATGTTCAAAGTCACCCTATTAACATGTGACTGTCATCCCAAATCTCACATAAGTGGTAGAGTTCCACTAACAATATCATAGTGTGTATAGTGCAGATGGTACATGAAGACACATATACTAAATACTCCATATCAACCTAAGCAAGTAATATGAACTATGCTATAGCTCATCAATTATGTCCATATATGATCTCATCATACAAGTTTAAGAATGTTGTAAATAAAGTTACCATTCCCCATTTTTTTTCAAGCTTTTTTGTTTTTCTTTTTCAAAACAAAAATGCACCACACACAAAATAAAAAATAAATAAAAAAAACAAAATGTGCATGCGCTAGTGCAAATATGACTAAAATGCACATTCATGAACCTAAATTCAAAAACAAACAAATAAATGTGATGTATGCAGAAGTCAATAATACATAACAATTAAACACATGCATGTACTGAAAATACCTAATCAGCTAGGTATATGAGAACTCTTACCTTTAAGAGCACCGTGATCTATATCAAAGTTTTTAAGATCACTCATTTTCACCCAAACTTATCTAGTTAGAGAGCGATTCCCAGACAGTTGTGTCATCAACTCGATCAAAGGACTCACTTGATTAGTAAGGAATCCAATCTAACCAACAAACTCTTGATTTCTCTACCTATCAAAGCTCTTGACTCGATGTCTATTCAGGAATTTATGACATCTAGGTCGTATGTGTCCTAACTCACCATAGTGAAAGCAGGTCGGGACAAACTTAGGACCAATGTTATGTGGACGCTGACGTCTATTCCTAGGTTGACGAGTCCTATGCTATCTAGTAGGTCTCTATCTAACAAATCATTTATCCTTAAGATCGGGGTTAGGCACATATTTGAGCTAGTCAGTGGTAGGGACAAATGTAGTCTTAGAAGTATTAGCAATATTTTTCTTAAACCCTAGATCTCCCTAATTTCCAATCG
>CM032635.1:16931680-16988690 GCA_019097785.1 Fraxinus excelsior | reverse complement strand
TAAGTTGTGTGGAGCCTGACTATACTGGACACACAGCCACAACTGGCGAAAATTCACACAAGGGTATTTTGGGTATTTCCATTGTATTAGGGTTTTTTTCTTCTTCTGATTATATATATGTTATTTTATGACATATGGCTTGTAAGCGAAATTAGTAGTCGCCCAATTACTGTATTGTGATTCCTCAAGAAATAAAAATTCCTCTGCAAATCCGTGTGGCAAATCCGTGTGTTTATCTTTTACTTCATTGTCATCTTTTTTTCACAACAGTTTGATCATTGTCTTTACTTCCAACATAATGATGCTAATAATGATTATGTATTCTTATTGCTATATGTGGATGATGCTCTTAGTTCGTTCATCATCTAAGTGGATAAGTAACATAAAAACATGTTTGAATTGTGAATTTGACATGAATAATTTATGAAAGGTTAAAAGAATCATAGATATGGAAATGGAAAGAGATAGGTCAAATTATGTTAGCATTCTTAGTAGGTATATGTCTAATCCTGATCCTATGCATTGGGAAGCCTTGAAATGGATGTTAGGGTACTTAAAGGGAACTAGTAATGTAGGTTTAATGTTTGGTGTTAATAATGAGGGTGTGAAACTGAAGGGTTTTGTAGATGCTGACTATATTAGGGATAAAGATAATATGAAATATACCTCTTCTTATGTGTTTACCTTGTCTAACTTATGTGTCAATTGGAAATCACAGCTACAACACATAGTTGCACTATCCACAACAAAATCTGAATAATTGCTACTACTAAAGCTATTAAATAAGCTTTATGGCTTAGAGGCCTTTTTCATGAACTTTGTGTTTTAAATGATTATGTAGTAGTATATTCTGATAGTCAATCTTTTATACATTTATGCAAGAATCCTGTATTTCACTAATGCACCAAATATATTGATGTTAGACTACATTTCATTAGAGATATTGTGTCACAAGAAGTTATAAAACTTGAGAAAATACACACACAATATAATCCATCAGACATGGATACTAAGGTGCTAACTTTGGTGAAGTTTAGAAGTTGTAAAGATCTTCTAAACATCGGTGGAGGTAAATAATTTCTAATTTTATCAGTTCTCCTTTTTTGAATTATTACTAACGTGTAATAATTTTCTTTACAGGTCCTTTGACACCAAGGTGGAGATTTGTTAGGCAAATTGTGGTAAATCGACCTCCCGAACGATGATATAAAGTCAGTGGATTGGTCCACATGAATAATACTAGCAACTGAAGCCCGGCGTAGCATTGAAACTAGGATATGTTTTGATATTAGGAAGAGATAACCACGGGAAATAATTGAGTTAATTATTTCAGTGGCCGCTGTACTTTACCCATCGTCACGGCTTACCCATTGAACTTTACAATGCTTCTGAATAACCGTTCAACTTATCTCCGTTTCACTAAAATGGCCATCGGGTGGATTCCGTCCGTGAACGTGTTGACATGGAAGACGGGAAGCTGATGTGGCCGTTAAAATTGGTAACATCTGGAACACGTGGACGACGACCCCCCAAACACTGTCTTAGCTACAGTAAAAAAGAAAAGAAAAAAAAAAGGAAGATTTAATTGATGAACGGGTTTCAATTCATATAAAACCATATAAAAAAGTTTCGAAGAGAAATGCTTACTCTTTTTTCTCAGTTTTGTGAAGAACAATAAATGCTGATCCAAAAGCACATCTCCCAATTTGCTCAATTACTTCATAATCTCCCATTTTAGATTTGTTATCACCATTCTCCATCTCCATTAGGCCCTTCAAATTTAAAATTTTGAGCTAAAAAAATTCAATTTCATGCAAAACTTGCTCCAATTGAGCGAGAAACTTCAAACGCTACTGTATATTTCCTGTGAGCAACCAAAAAAATCAAAGCTTGAAATTGTTTAAGTAAATTATAGCCTTCTTTTCAGGGAGGCCCTTAAATAAAGTGTTGGGGTTGGGTAGGGTGAGGCACGTTTGCTCGGGTGGAAGGATTTGGGGGGCAACAGCTAGAGGTTTGGTTCTTCATTTGGGGATGAACGGGTTTCAATTCATCAATTAACTCTTCCTTTTTCTTTTCTGTTCTTCTTTTTTTTTTTTAACTGTAGCTAAGGTAGTGTTTGGGGGGTTCGTTGTTCACGTGTTCCAGATGTTACCAATTTTAACGCCCACATCATCTTCTCGACTTCCACGTCAGCACGTTCACGGACGAAATCCATCTGATGGCCATTTTAATGAAACGGAGATAAGTTGAATGGCTATTTGGAAGCATTATAAAGTTCAATGGGTAAGCCGTGACGATGAGTAAAGTACAATGGCCACCGAAACAATTAACCTGAAATAATTGAACATGATTTATTTTTATTAAAAAAAAAAAAAAAGATGGCTTGTGAAAACTCTATACAATTGAGTCCATCCTATCAAACAATTTCAAATATATAAAATTGTGTTCCAAACTTATTGACCTTATGATGGTTGTGAATTAATCTCTAATCCCCACTTCAAACTAATATAATAAGAAGTGAATTACACTTTCTAATTTGTAATAGTTTGCATAGAGATACCCATTTTATTGCGATAGATTTTCGCTTTAACACAGATGAAGATAAGAAGGTTTACGCCTCACTCTAATAGGTGCTATATTGAAAATTCGTTGATATAGTACGAATATTAGGTTAATTGTCTTTCACATTATTATTTCACAATGTCCAATAGTGATATCTATTTCATAAATTAATCATTGCCATTTATTATATATATACAACAACTCTCATAATTTAACCTAATTTCAATACAGAAAACTACTTTTAACTCAAAATAGCTGTCAATGAAATATTCCATTAGTAAAATCCACGTTTGGAAGTGAAATGAATTTATCTTCCATTAGACAATTGCTTGACTTCCTGAAGATAACAACCAAGAAATGGTTCAAATAATTATTATTCAAATATTCTTATCATTAGTTTCTATTTATTCCTTTGACTAAATTTCTCTTCCTAAATGCAATGATGGTTCATAATTTGTTGCAGTATCGGTAACAGCTAAATCCGTTCGAGAAAAACTCTAATAATAATTCAAACGGAACAAAGTTACAAACATCTAAGATTACAGAAAATAGAATAATTCAGGAACCAAGATTTTCTTGCCCTTTTTTCCGAAAAGAGAGCAAGTTTCTTCAGAAGACACGAACTAACAAAAGATCACAGCCAAATTTAGCTGAGATTTAGTGAATGACTGGCGGCCAATAAAATCATACCATTCCATTCTATTTGTAGTTGCAATTAGTAAGGTTATATACACAGCCGAAATTGCTGGATTACCCACCCCTCTACGGGTGGAGGGTGGGGAGTTTAGTATAGCTTCCATTTGGATACTACCTGAAAAAACACGTTTACTAACTAAGTTCGACCTTACGTGCGGAATTTTACTAATTAAAGCAACAAGTCACTTTTAATTAGTTTCTAGATGGTTAAATAAACAATTCAATTATCTTAAGTTGAATTACCGCAATTTGCAATATGGAAAGCAATAAAAAACACTAATATGATAACGGATAAACCCAACTGGATAAAAACTTCGGGATCAAGTCAGTTATCTCCACTATAGACAATATGGATTACAATCCGTTTTCAGCCTAACAAATTCTACTAGTTCCCGCTATTATAATTCTCGTAATCTCAAAGATCTGTTATTCCTCCAGACTCACGATCTGCTATTGTAGATATTATCTAACCACCCTGCTAGATTTTCTGATCTATCTCCTGTAGCCTCCAAGATCTGCTGTAAATTCCAGACTCACAATCTTCTGCAATTGTCTCTTCCAAGTGGATACCCAGGAATCACTTATTCCTGTTTTTTTTTTCCTGCGCTTGTAATCCAACATCTCTCAACCTCCAGAAACTTCTGAAGTCTAACTGAGAAAGTACATTCCTTGAAGTGTTAAGGATGTCAGGTGTTTTGGAAAATTCAGTTTGATGTTTTCCTAAATCTTGGTTGTCGGATCTCAAGAATGAATAATTTCACCAATGAATTTTGTTCTTGGATCTTTAAAGAATAAAAATGTATTATGTAATGTAGCACAATGAAGCAACCTCTAAAAATCGTGCAAGACTCGATGTATTTATAGTTGGAGGTGTATGAGTAGTATGGGCTGTGTAAAACTCTTCAAAATTGCGAACTAGGTTTAGCTGCACAAATATGTCTCTCGAGCGAGTGAATTTGTCGCTTGAGCTAGAGACGGGCGACACGCGAGCAACATCGGTTTTGTTTTTGTCGCTCGAGTGTGAGTCTGGCGATCAGCAATCGAAATTTTGGCGCTACTTTTTCCTTGTTTTCAAACTCGAACTCAAACCCTAGGCTACCTAACTCATTATACAAAATTGCATCCAAATCCATGACTTTTTACAAGTATTCAATTAAGATCCTTTTGCTCACAAACATGCCAATTAAAACATTAGACCTAACAATACCTATATTAATAGAAAAAAATCAGTTAAGGTTAGTGAAAAGTTACTGTGATCGTATATGGGAAAAAATAGTTGAAGAAGGCGTAATAACATTTGCAATGGAATAAGGTGAGGAGAGACAGGTCTTTTGATATGAATTTTTTTTCTTTTACTTTTTGCCTATTTTTTTTTTTATATTTGGAGAAAAAAATACATTAATTTTTATTTGTAAAATAACTTTTGAAATAACTTCACATTCTGAAAGTGATTTTAGAGGAAGTCATATTAGACCAGCTTCCTCCCAAACATTTTTAACTTGAAGCAGAACTTGCATAAAATTAGTCAAACGATTCCAAAAGTAACTTTTTAAGTAAAATTCATTTTATATTTGCAGTATTAGAAAAAATATCCATCGAAGTAATTATTAGATTAGGAGAACCTTCTTAAAATATAGATCCAAAGTTTGAGATATATGTTAGGGAGACAGAGAGGTGTGAAAATGAATTTTACCAACCTAGACGTAGAAAGTCCAGTCCACCTCTAGAGGAAACTTTATCAGATTATACCATTTATACATCCTTTTTTTTTTTTTTGCCCTTTTTGTTGACAGATGAGGTGTTGTCAAAAAATCATTGCTGCAAAAATTGGTTTTTGTTTAAAGTGTCAAATGACAAAATATCGCGTTACATTTTGTTAAGACGTGTAATCCAAGATGTTCACCGAGCATGGTTGAACTTTACCCTACCGAATTCGGTCGCCTAAGTGACTTGGAAATAAACTGTGAAAATGTGGAGTCCAATGAAAATATTACATCTTTTATACAAATATAAGTAGATTATAAAAACGTAGACTTTGGTTAAGTTTATAGCCTTCACGGAACGGCATTGGGCTGACACTGCACCTGCTGAGCCTCGAGATCCTCCCGTGTAGAGTATACATAAAAAAAAAAAAAAAAAAAAAAAACCATGATGCTTCTCTTCTACTGTAGATAATATGAGATTGAGGAAATATTTTGCGTCATTTTCTAGGGATGAAAAAAAAAAATCGTCAATTCGTCAAATAGCTGATTTAAATAGTTGATTTGGGTTCACATGGTTTAAGTTTGGACCATTTCAAAATTGAATCAAACAGTTTGGAAATTGTTTGATTTCGATAGTTAAAAATCTTATGAAATCAAACTGATACATTGCCCGTTTCTTTTAAAAAAATTACTTGTTTTATTCCAGATATATTATTTGTTAGATCAATTTATACTTCAATAAATTTCCTTGATAGTCAACTTCTAATATAATTACGAAACTAATGATTTAATTATCGTAATACCTTTGTTATCTAGAGAATTAAGAATTTGTTGAACTTCTATTAGTTTATGAGTGGTTGGATATACACCATAAAATTTTTTAGTTTTAAGTACTTTTGTTATTTACTAAAACAGTCCTAACTAAAATGGCATAAATACATAAATCAAATTTTAAGGAGTAATGTTATTTGTACATCATTGTGTACAAATTGATGACATCGAAATGAGAGAAAGAGGGAAAAACGAATAACAATAAAAAAAAAAAGTCAATTATAATCCATATTATTAAATCTATACACAATAATGTACAATTAGCTTTACTCAATTTTAAGATTAGTATATGTTTTTTCCTTCTTTTGTGCAACTGAATCTCAATATCCTAACCTGTAACTATTTATAGTAGAAATCACACAATAAAATTCAAACGTTAATGGGAAAAGTAGCTATACTTTTTCTATTTTCCTTTAAGTCATCCATTTAAATTGCTTGCTGTATATTGTTCAAACAAAGTCCGCAAGCATACGAAATCGTTAACAAATAATAGAATTGATAAGTTGAGTTATCGTCCCACAAGCAATAATTGCTAACTATAGTTTATCGCTTTCTATCAAATTTTATGTTGGTAATGCAAAAGAGATTTGATGTTTGTAATTATCGTAAATTAAGCTATGAATAATGTAAAAGACTGATTTCATCAAATAATAAGATAAATGTATTAGATTTTACAATCAACCTATTGATTTCAATTTCGAATTCTCGTCTTAAGTAATTTAGAATTATTCAAATGTTTATGACAATCAATAATCTATTAATCTATAATATTCATATTCCTAGTCCGAATTCATATGTAAAGAAAGCATTCAAACACGTGATTATCCCTATAGATTGCACAAGCCCCGAATATTATTTCTAATACCTAATGCCCTCGTGTCAAATATGCCTTGTTCTATTTATTGTGAGTCTTTTAACACTACAATAAGCAACAAATTATTTAACGGATAGCTAAGTAATCGAATAACACAATATTCATGCATATTTAATCACAAACATAAGAAATAACTAAAATACGATAAGTCTTGAATTAGAAAAATAACTAAAAAGGTTTAATCATTTATCCAATATATACACAAAAATTTAGCCAAGCATTATGAATAGAAAAATAACTAAAAAGGTTTAATCATTTATCCAATATATACACAAAAATTTAGCCAAGCATTATGATATTCAAATTGTACAAGAAGATATGAAAGGCATCACCTGAAGTAAAGAAATAGAAGAAGAACTAAGAAATTTGATTTCTTGCACTTCAATCTTCAATATGTGCTTTGGAACTTCAAATCTTGTTGTAGAAATCTTTTTCGCAGCTTGCTAGACTCTCTTTAATGATAAAATAATTGTTCCTCGCGTTCTGGACCTTATTTAGGTTATATGAGATGCTAAAGATGTCATTCCATACATTGCCAAATCAATAAAAAGAAAACAAAATCATTTCCCTAGAATGAACCAGGCACGTGCTTTGTTGTAAGTGAGGCGGTGCATGCCTCTAACCCATTTTGGCTTCTGACAGTACTAGGAGGAGGTCAATCGCGCGCCTGAGAATTTGTACTAGGCATAATCCTTGTTATGCCTCGAACAGTAATAGTATTTTTGTTATAATGTTTTTTTCTCAATATTCGATTGAGCAGATTAAAAGTGCATTGAAAATTTAATTCAAAATGGCTATAGTTCTTCTAGAATATCATTTTTCCAATTTGAAAGTTTACTATACCAAAAATGAGTTTCAATTTGTGGTTGATAATCCGAAACATAACTTTTTCGGTTGGAAATTGATGTATAAGTATACTTTGACTATATTTCACCATTTTGACTTCTCTTTTCATCCAATTGACCATTAGCACTCTCTTATCTTCATCTTGAGGTCCAACACAACTTTTGAGTATTTACTCTTTAATCTCTTAACTTTGAATCTCTTATAATTGAGTCATTTTCACCCTTTTTTTCCAGGTCCATCATTTATGTCGATTTGTACCGAACAAACACAAAATAAATCCCAAATAAATGTACAAAATATATTTATCTGACATCCCAAACTTGAATATTTGGTTGTCCACAAACAAACCTTTTCCTAACTCCAAGCACAATTGGTTAGATACCATGTTGTTGGTCTCAAGATTGAGATTTATGTGTCAATACAAAAAATAGTTTCAAAATCAAATAAAGATTGAAATTTATGTTGCCGACTTCTATCCCTTAAGCTTCTAAATGATTTGTAGCAAACTTTTGGCCTATGACTCCCTAGTAAGATGATTATGTGACACTATGTTTTAAGTACCCCTTGTAGGCTTAAATCAGCAGTCTTAAAGGCTACCAAGAGATATTTCATAATGAGACAACTTTTTCTCCCTTTTTACTTATGCAATGATTAGTACAATTCCCCTTATTAAATACTTATTCATCTTATAAGTATTAGACAATTCACACAAAATTTAGTACACATGGAATTTATATTTATCTCAATATCTCCCTACAACGGCTCAATTACCTCCACACTATCCTAGAAGTGGTTTGGGAATATATGTAATAGTGGCTTTTCTTGGTTTTAACAACTAAATTCCACTACTTTTAACATATTTCAATATATGAACCAAAGAACTTACTCAAGATGTAAAATACAAGTCTCGTTCACAATTTAGATCAAGTTTCACATAAACAAGTATTAATAAATCCCAACATGTAATATTTCCACAATTTCTAGTCAACACATAATTTCAATATATACATCATTGTCGACAAAGTCATCCAACCCACACAAGCACACAAAAGTAGTAAAATCAATTTTTGTTACTATATAACACACAATAACACGTAAAAAAAATACTAAAAACACACATGATCAAAGATTACATCCCACCCCAAATTTAAAACATGCATTACCCTCAACGAACGAAAATATATTACTAAGTATGCAAAAAGAATGGCAAACAACACTACCTATTATATATACCAAAGCTTAGATCGTCCCAAAGGTGCGTTGAATCATTCTTTCATTATAAAGAACACATTATTGAAGACCAAACAACACATTCAAGGTTCTCTTGATTGTACCCCTTCTATGTTGATTCATAAATTCATCCAACACATAGTTTGTTGATCGGTCCATAACATTAAATATGCAACCCAAGATCACAGAAAGATCTAATGATTAAACACCAAAATACTCACTTCCAAAGTATCCATTAGAGTTTCTGAAGATCAAGGAAGGAAATCGAAGTTTCATTAGGACAAGAACATGGAGTTCTTGGTGATTCACATGAGATAAACAATTCCACAGGGTTGGGAACTAGTGCATGAGTGTGCAGCCTAAGGGAGCCTTGGTGATTATAGGAAGTAGGTCAAAGAGTAATCGTTAGTCGAGTTTGGACTGTATTGTAAGTCAATTTGTCTATAGTGAATTTTACTAGCTTGGAACTAGAGTCTTTTGATCCTTTGCGGGTTTGCGATCAATTTCTAGTGTTCTTTATTCTTTATTTGTTACTTTTGATCGTTATAAAATGATTGAAACTTAAGGTTAATTCAATTGGATTAATTAACTTAATCATCTAGAAATCAATGAATAAGTATTGTTACTTTTAATTGTTTAATTTTGCATTTAGGCTTGATCTAGCTAATTTAAACTCACAATTAGCATCAAAGCTTAATTGCAATCCTTGAACCAAAAAATGTCTAGACGAGTCAATTACATTCTGATATAGGATATGAGGATAATATGGATATTCATGAGCGTTATGACCAGCTGTATAAGAAGAGTCTCAAGTTACATAAGGTTAATAAATTAGTTTTTAAGAAACTGGACAATCTTAAATATTAAAAAAAAAAAAAAGTGTCTTGTAATTAAACATGAGGACTTACCAAAGAATTGAATGAATTAAGGCTTGAGAAAGAGTCTTTAAACATTAAGGTTGAAACTCTTATAAATGATCATGAAAAATCAAATGTCCAAATTAAATCCTTCTCTAGTAGATCTAAAAGATTGATAACATGATCGGTCTCAACAAAATAGATGGGACTAGAGAAGATTTAGATGATAATGAAACAAGTTCTCTTACCACTTCCTCTACTAAAATAAGTTTGTACATGCCTCAATTGAGCCCAAGGTATAAAACTTGAAACCTAAAGTTGCTCATAGGTTCATCCCCACTTGTCACTACTATGAAGAGTTAGGACACATAAAACCTAGATGTCACAAACTGTTGAGTATGAATAATAAGGTAAAACATAGGGTTCCTCAACATAATAGTCAAAAATTTTAAACCTAGAGTAGCTCTTAAACTCATTCTTACATGTCATAATTATGGAAAGTTAAATCACATTAGACCAAGATGTCATAAGAAACAAGATACTACTTTATATATTCTTAGGTCCTTAGCTAAACAAGTGGGTCACTTGACCAAGATAATGACTCAATTGACTAAGATTACATCTTCTTCTAAAAAGATTTTGGTCAAAAAGAGTGATATAATAGGTCAAAGTGATGATGTGAATTGTGGTATTGCATGTGTTGCTCTTAATTGTAAGAGCACTTATGTGTCTCATTGATTAGGCATTTAGGTGCATGCATCTACATTATTCAATTGGTATTTATATATACATGCATCCACTCTATTTTTTTATTGTTGCATTTTTTTCCTTTTTTCTTTAAATGAAAAACAAAAAAAGAAAGAAAAATGATTTTTTTTTTTGGATATGTTAATTTGTAATCAAGTATTAATATAATTAATGAATAATAAATAAAGTTTTCATTAACTTTATTTAGAACTTATTTATAGTACTTGGTATAGATTATTTTATGTATCATTTGCACTGTACACATTAAACTTTTGTGAGTAGGTTATGACCGCATGTGTGAGATTTGGGATGACGATCATTTGTTTAATGGGTTGACTTTGAATATTGAATGACCTTTAAACTGGTTGACCTAAACTCTTATGTATTCCTATTAAAAGAAAGATTATTATTATTGAGTTTCAAAGAAAAAAGAATTTGGATTAAATAAACTATTGTATGATAATCTTATTCTTTTCTTTGTAGCATATATGACTTAAGTGATTAAGCATGTATGATATCTTAATGCCTGGTGCCCTATAAATTATCTAATTTTGGAGTCATCGATCTAAAGCTCATTACATGAGTCATGTAGAAAGCTTAACGAAAAATAGTCTACATATAAGATTTGAAAAATTAAAGAAAATATATGTGTGTATGTGTCAAATAGGGAATTTTATACAACTAAATATAAGCTTTTTAATTTAAAAAATGCCCTAATAGCATTTTGTTTGCCTTCATAATTTGAAGAATATATTCATTCACCAATGATTTTTTTGCATGTCCTTTGTCACTGATTTAAGATTTTGAAACTTGCTTACATGAGTTTAATAACATTTTTTTTTCACACATGAGTACCTCATACAGTTTACTCCATTTAAATTTAAAATAAGTTATGTAAAAAAAGTTTATTGTTTATGAATTATATATGTATTAGCAAGTAAATAATTGTTCACGATGATATATTTTAAAAAATCCCATAAAAAAAACAGTTGTCTAAAAAAAGGAATATTTTCTCTTATCACATGTTTTGTAAAATTTTGCATAATTTTACCTCTGTGTGTGTGTGTGTGTGTGTAATCTCATTACTCTCAATGGTATTCATGCTTGTATTATTAATTTTCCTTTGTTATTCGTAATAAAAATAGGGGAGAGATTAGTATTTTTTTTCTCAGAGTTGTGTATTTGAGTTAGGGGAGAAATTTCTGAACAATTTTATTTGATTTGACGATTGGATATAAGATAGGGGGAGAAACTAGCAATTTTTTTTTTTTCATATTGGTCTTGTGTTTGATTTGTTGTTTTGTCTAATATCGATATCATGTTTCGAGTTGCTAGTTCTACTTTATTACTTGTGAATTTTCTTTTGCTTTTCACGTGATATTGTTGTTTTTATGTGTTTTATGAAACATGTTGACAAGAAGTTGAAGTAGATTTTGGACATTAAGTCATTGGATAGATTTTGTTTTGACTTTGACTTAGAAATAAATAATTTTGTCACGCAATGCCAAAATGAGAGATTGTTAAGACCAAGTTATATAATTAAAAATTTCTAAATTTGGAATTGGCAATTTTCTTAGTCAAAATTATGTTTTAATTGAATTGTATTAGGACTTTATCAAGGTGTAATCAAAGTTAAAATGGGAGTTATTAAGCCCTAATTATATTCAAAATAGTTTGAGGTTGTAGTATAATCTTTGAAGGAGTAAGAGATGTCTAAAGAGATTACATATGATTCTTGGAATGCAATTAGAAGGCAAATGACTATCAAAGTGTTACACAAGTTTTGCTCCAAATTCTCAATTAAAAGTTGTGACGCATTTTTTCCACCTATTATATATACTAAAGCCTAGATCGTCTCAAGGGTATGTTGAATCATTCTTTTGTCAAAGAGAACAAATTATTGAAGATCAAACAATGCATTAAAAGTCTTATTTCCTTCTTTGTTCATCCAAAAATTCATCCAACACACAATTTATTGATCGAGCCTTAACATTATATATTTAATCTCATATCAAAATACAAAAAGATCTAATGATCAAACACCAAACCACCCACTTTCAAAGTATGTGTCAGAGTTGCTAAAGATTAGAGAAGGAAACCGAAGTTCCAGTAGGAATGAGGAGTTCTTGGTGATCCACAAGAGTAGACAATCCTAGAAGGTCGGGAGCTGGTGCACGTTCACGTACTCCATGAGTGTCTTGGTGATTACAAAAAGTAGATTGGAGAGTACTAAGGGTCAGTTTAGTTTGGACCGTACTGTAAGTCATTTGTCTATAGTAAATTTTACAGGCTTCGGCCCAGCGTTTTTTGGTTTGTTGTGAAGGATTTTTCTCTGTGATCATTTCTTGGTGTTCTTTATTCTTTATTTATTACTTTTGATCGTTATAAATTGATTGACACTTAGTGTTAATTAAATTGGATTAATTAACTTATTCATCTAGAAATCAATTAATAAGTGGCTTATTGCTTTTAATTATTTAATTCTTCATTTGGGTTTAAACTATTCGGCTATTTTAAACTTTCGCGCAAAACTATCTTGATATTCGAAATAAATTAATTTATATGTGAGAGATTGCTTTGGTAACATGTTGTTTGGATTAACCTATTTTAGAATATTAGACATTCGAAATAAACTTTTGGTACCAAGATTTGAAATTGATTGTCACCTTAAAAGAAATCTTTGGAAAATTCACGTTCCGATCAGATGATATCGTTGTTCAAGCACCATCTTGGCGCCGACGAGTGCTAGACACACTACTAGCGAGGCAAAACCTCTTCGTTCGAGAGCCAACTTGGTACCTAGCAACCGGTGGAATAACTAGTCTAATCACTCATGACACGACTCGTCCCGAATCACCCTAATGAACCCAAAATGTGATGTGTGCTGATGGTAGATGCCAGATCCATCACCAAGGCTGATTATGCGCCAAAATCAAATTCTTATGAAAATATCATGCCAATGGACCCAAATAATTACTTTGTGCTAACCAAATGAATCATATGACTTAATATATTGTGTGGCTATAACTCTGAAATCATTAGACTCCTCAAGCAATCATTAACCGTTTGCTACCTGTAAGAAAAATCGTGGGAAAATATATGAGTTGATAGCTTAGTGAGTAGAAAGTTTGAGAACATTTATACATATATTATCGAAATTCGAGTTAAAATATCATTTAATAATACATAGAATAACATCATGTAATTATAACTAAGAAGTGAGACATTCTCATGACACTGTAAATATCATCTCATAATCTTGATATAATCATCAACTGATATCCATAATATAATCTGATCACATCAAATGTACTAAAAGTCCACAAAAAATGCACCCTCTAACTAATAACTGTAATCTGGCGCATAGACTGTCCATTGGGCCAAGCACTCTTGACAAAGGCCTCAGGCATCTACAGTGAATAGAAGCAGTTTCAATCATAAGCAATTCTAAAACATGGTCAGGACCTCTCAGTGAACTATATGTACATGGTCAAGACCCCTCAGTGTAGTATAGAACACGACCAAAGCCCCTCATTGAACTAGAAGAAGTATCTAATCATTGGTTCTTGGTTGATATATATATATCATAGTGAAATAAAATCTCCATAATAATCATGTAATTGAACAAATAATTCACATAATCGCACGTAATGTAATAATATAATTAATTTGTCAATGTTTGAAAATGTTTAAGATTTTCCACTCACCAAGTTGTAGACCGATCGCGACTTTAATCTTCTCGTCACCTCCTCACATTAAAATGCTAAGTATGATATATCGCACTTGCCCCAATAGATTATATCTCTTCACCATGGTGCCTTAATCATTTTTCCTACCATTAAAAATCATGATTTACCAATAGAACCTGATGTCTTTTATTTTCAATCTCATAATCTCAATTATGGTCACTAAAAACATATACTCCTTTATATAAATTATTTTTACACCTAATACCTAATATTTACACTTAATTTGGTTTCCATAGTAAAATATCCAATAAAACCACATGATTGAAAAAACTAGCACTATATTTCCAAAATATTGAAATGTGACACCAATATCTATTTATTGAAAAGTGTTTCAAAACCCATTGACAGAAACAACACTTTCTGAACAAAATTCCAAAACAACACATGTACATGAATTTTGCACAAAATTTGGTTAAGAATACCAATATCCAACCTCAAATCCATATCTTATTTAAATGCATCATAAATCAAGTGTTTATATCATATACAAACAATAAATCAAAGATTCAAGCTCTAATTAAAAACCCATTTTTACGTTTATTATCAACACCAATTTTCCAATATATATTATTCATGTTGTTTAATACCTCAAATACATATCAATAATCATTAATTTATTGCTAAACTTCAAATATGGGCGATTTTCCATAAACCCTAAAAATTTAATTAAATAATTTTTGCTTACCTCTTGAAATAAGGAGAATTAAGGAATGTAAACCCAAGCTTAAAAGCCGATACCTATTTCTTCTTTTTCCTCACATTCCTTCGTATTCTACTTCTTCTCCTCTTTTCTTTTCTCTTTCTCTTTCTTCACCCTTCTCTCTATTTTCCCAAAATACGATGAAAATCGATCATTATCCTCTTAGTTAATAGATAATTATAATACAATTGCAGGTCAAGTCCCCAACACTACAACAAAAATGGGCTTTGTCAACACTTAAAATGCAACATTCATTGATTGAATGTTGCTAAAAGGGTCAATTGCAACGTTCATGCGAGTGAATGTTACAAAAATTGTCTATTGACAACGTTTTTCAAATGAATGTTGCAAAAAGTGACCTTTCGCAACGTTCATTGACCGCTGCGAAAAATTTCACTTTTCGCAACGTTCATTGACCATTGCGAAAAGTGAGATTTTTCGCAACGTTCATTGAACGTTGCGAAAGGTCACTTTTCCCAACGGTCAATGAACATTGCGAAAAATGACCTTTAGCAACGTTCATTGACCATTACGAAAGTGAGATTTTTTTGCAACGGTCCATGAACGTTGTAATAGGTCATCTTTCGCAACTTTCAAATGTGTGTTGCTAAAACATCCAATGTCAAGAATTTTGCAATATTTTCTGAACGTTGCTAAAAGGGAGACTCCTTACAATCAAATCAGTTCAAGGTATTAGCCCTAATTTTACTTTTTTCTCTCGTCTCCGCTCGACCGCTCCCCTAAGCCTCTCACTCTCTTTGACACCGTCATTTTCACTGTACAATCTCCGTAGATCCGTCGGACCCTTCCCCCAAATTACTGGTGACGAACTCTCCCATCTTCCGCTACTCCCTCGCTATCCCCTTCCATAGAAAATTCTTCTCCTCCAACACCTCTACCGCCAGATTCGGAGCTATGGTAATGCCTGGCTTTTCATGGAATCAATAAAGGTGTTCAAAACCATGAAATCAATGGGTATTTCGCCTTCTACGTTTACATTTAATAATTTGTTTTTTATTTTGCTCAAAAGAGGTCGGACGAGAATGGTTTTCGAGTTCTATGATGAAATGCTTAGGACTTTTGGTGCAAAGCCCGATTTATACACGTTTAATATATTGATAAGAGGGTTTTGTATAAACTCGAGGATGGATGATTCATTTAAGTTCTTTAAAGAAATGGATATGTTTAATTGCAAACCGGATTTGTGGGGTCACTTGTTATTAGTTCCTGAATGTGTATGATTCTCTTCATTTGGTAAGCAGTAGCTCCAAGCAAGATGATATGGGTACTACTTGCCTTGGCTCTGAAATTGATTATCTGGATTAGGAAGATGAATGTATGGAATTTGATATGAGGATAATCAAATGGTGTTTGAAAAAGGGTTTTTACTGCTTTATATTATCAAATGGAGTACAGATTTTTATAACTGGTAAATTAAGTATAATTATAGTATCTGTAGCTCATTCTGAAGTGTAATATTTCACATTTCCTAGTTTCTAACACTTAGTGTAATATATTGATCACTTATCTCCCAGGTTTATGAAAATCGGCTAAAGCTATTAAATTACATGAAGGAACATCGACATTTCTTCAAATTTTATTTGCTATTACATTGGATAACTATCTAAGCCGCTTCAAATTGGTGGTTTACTCCACCATATCTTACATCATTGTGAGTAGTAATGAGAGATTAACATTAACCCCACCACTTTTTTTACTCTCAAATGATTCTCAATTTGTCTTATTCATGAATTTTCTGAATCAATTGACTTTTTGTAGGGCGTACTGCACTACTGCTCTTTTCGAAAACAAAGTAGAATACAAATATAAAGATTCAAAGTCTTTGCCAGATGGCGCTGCTAATAACTGTGTTAACAGTACAAAATGAAGTATCCTTGAAAGTGTTTCTGGCGAAGGATATGCCCACCAGAGAAAAGAAGAAAAAAAGAATAGGATGATCAATGGCTTGTCTATTTTATTACGTTCTTGGTTTTTACTTTGTTAATTATATGCCAAATGTTTTCCTGCTTTTCACTTTTTATTGTTTTGGCTTTAGAACCTAGTTGATTGAGTTTATGAATATTTGAAATGCAGGGCTATTTAAATTGAAAATTGCTGACAAGCAATGGTTCTTCTTTACCTACAGAGAACGTACGATACGGACTGGGTGATGCATGAATATACAATGGATGAAGAAGAGCTGAAGAGATGCGAGGATGCACGGGATTGCTATGCTCTATACAAAGTTTATAAGAAGAGTGGGCCCGATCTCAAAGTTAGTTATCACTTTAGCATATATGGAAGAAATGTGCATCCTTATGAAATATAACATAATAGGCTTTTTCGGATTTTTGAATAAATTTTTTGATGAGTTTTTTATTTTTATTTTTTTTGGATTTTTAAATGCTTCAAAATTTTTGAAGCAAATTTTATATGGATATTGTTTTATTTTGGAGTTCAGTTAATGATGATTATTGGAGTTATTTGATATTTTTATTTGCTATCTTGTTTTGTGGTTGATTTATATAAATCATTGAACACATAAAAAAATTAAAAATTAAAAAAAAATGTAAAATGACATACGGCAACGGTCGAAAAACATTGCGAAAACCCTTTCCCAACGTTCATTCGTTCGTTGCGATGTTTGATATTGGCATAGGGGGTGTCGACCTTTTGCAACGTGCAATGCCGTTGCAAAAAGTCTCTTTTGCAACGGGCATCGACCGTTGCAAATGACTGAGACTCTACAGTAACATCGCATCCCACAACAGACGAGTGACCGTTGCTAAAGGTAATAGGCAACGTTTTTTGCCCCGTTGCGAAAGGTAATTTTTGGTGTAATGCAACCTTCATATATATAACATTTAGTCATCTCATTTATCATATTAGAAACTAAATCCAAAGGTTTCTTTTATATCATTTCTGGCCCTTTAAGTATTAACAATTACAAATTAGACCCATTAAAATCATTTATTCAACTTAAGTCCTTATATGGTTTTGACTTTGACAGTATAATTACTTGACTTTGACTATAAATGAGTGGAGTGTAACAGTTCGACCGCTACCTTGGCGCGCAGCGAGCGGCAGAACTGTAACAGTTTCAAAAGTTTGAAATTATTTCTAAAAATTCCCAATTTAAGGATAAAATTCTCATTCCCAATAGTTGAAAAACTCAAAGTACAAGTTCCATCCCTAAATTTTTTTCTTGAATCTCAATAATTTAATATGGATGTGCTCTGATTCCATTTGTTACAATTTAAAACTTTATATATATTGATTTAGAAAACCCAAAAACCTTATTACCAAGATCATTCGTATCAAATCATCAAGATAATTAAAAATGCACATCATACCATATTCAGATGCTCAAAGCCCAATAACTTTAATTCTTTATTAGATCACTTTAAATGGATTTAACTTTAAGATAACATTTAATACACACAATTAATTAATTAATTACATATGTAGGCATACATTACAAATTAAAATCCAACATGCACATGTTATGTATTGAAGACTAAAGTCTATAATACCTTTCAGATACCGAAATGTTGTGGTTTGACCCGGATTCTAGTGGGTATTGGAGTCTAAATTGGAGTGGTTTTGAAGATATCAAAATTATGGATTGGAGGAAAAAGTCACTGCATTTTCACTAGCATAGCGCTAGCTGGACACTTGAGCGAGCCGAGTTAAAAACAACCCGAGAGTTCGTCGCTTGTTTGTCGCCGCCCGACAAGTTTTTTTTTGCCCAAGCCTGTTTCGGTTTTTAACACATTTTTAGACCCATTTTTCATCTACAACTTAAACGTAGGGTTCATATATATATAAGTCATGGTTTGTAATATTAATATACATTCTAACATAGAGAGAATTGAGAGAAAACATTCTTGAGAGCCTAGATTTCAATTGATTATTGAAATCTTGATATTGTAAACACAAAGTTATTGATTTTATAGTGGATTATCCTTCTCAAATTTCATGTGTTCTTGTTTTTCTTCATCTTTATTTCATTATCGTCATAACTTGTAATCCAAATTACATAACAAGTGGTGTTCGAGCTCAAGGTTGATTGTTTTGCATGGCGACAATGGAGTATGATATTGCATTTTTAGATAAAAACACGAGATTTACATTATGGCAAGTGAAGATACGGGCAATGTTGGCATAGATGGATTTGGTGGAAGTCTTGCTTGATTTTGATAGGATGCCAACTACCTGGATGTAGGATGAAAATGGGCGTGGGATCAGAAAGTTCAATCTCAAATTTATCTACATCTCTTGAATCAAACTCTTCAAGATGTTCTTAAGGTAAAGAGTGATGTTACATTGTGGTTGAAGTTAGAGCAACTTTGCATGATAAAGAGCTTGACCAGTAAGCTACTCTTGAAACAGCGCTTGTATTCTCACCGAATGTCTATTGGTACATCATTGGATGATCACTTAACTATGTTCAAAGAAATCATTGATGATTTGGAGACATTAGAGGTTAAGTATGACAATGAGGATTTGGCTTTAATGTTGTTGTGTTTGCTGCCACCATCATATGTAACTTTTAGGGATACTATTCTCTATAGTCAGTATACTCTCACCATGGAAGAAGTCTATGATGTTTTATTATTTAAAGAGAAGATAATACATCTTGTTGGAGGATCTGAAAATCATACTAAAGGTTTGATTGTACATGGGAGGAGTCAAGATAGAGATTTTGGTAGAAATATGAAAGGGCAGATCGAAATCTAGACATGTCATTACTGTAAGAAGAAGGGACATATTAGAGCTGATTGATTTGCCTTGCAAAATAAAAACAAAGCTGCTGATGTTACAAAGAAAGGAAAGTAACATGCTAATACAGCGAATGTTGATGGTATGGAAGATGAGAAAAGTGGTGGAGAGCTTCTTGTGATTTCTAACGGAGATACTAAGTCTAGTGATGAATGGGTTCTTGATTCGACTTGTACTTTTCATATGTTTCCTAACAAGGACCAATTTTCTACATATGAAGGAGTTTTGAGAGGTGTTGTGATTATGGGAAACAACACGTCTTGCAAAATTACTGGAGTTGGTACAGTCAGAATCAAAATGTTCGATATGACTGTCAAAACACTTACAAATGTAAGACATATTCCAGAATTGAAGAGAAATCTCATATCGTTGAGTGCACTTGACTCAAAGGACTATAGATACACTGGTGAAGATGGAGTTTTGAAGGTGTGCAGGGGTGCTTTTGTTGTCATAAAGACGCATAAAAACTTTACACATTTGTATATTTTGCACGGTTCCACAGTGGTTGGGGATGTAGCAGCTTCTACTTCTTCTTTGACAGATGATGAAGTTACATAATATTGGCATATAAGTGAGAATGGGATGGCTGAGCTAAATAAAAGGGGACTTCTTGAAGGACAGAAGACCAGGAAAATAGAGATTTGTGAACATTGTTTTGTGATTAATCACTCACCCTCAATTGTCATTGATAAAAAAACACTAGAAGCAGTATGGTCTAGTAAACCTTCTTGCTATTCTGGTTTGATGATTTTTAGGTGTCCGACTTATGCTCATGTGGATAATGGGAAGTTGGAGCCTAAGTCTAAGAAGTGTATCTTTCTTGGTTATAAATCAGGTGTGAAGGAGTATAAGTTGTGGTGTTTAGAGACTTAAGAATGTGGTATTTGATGAACTCGCTATGGTTCGTGGTTCATATCTTGAGGATTCTGATAAAACTGAGGAGCAAAATTGTTCAACTCAGTTGGAGTTGGAAATTAGTTCAGAGGAACGATCAGAGATTGCAGAACAGTCTACTACAGATCAGTCCAGTTCAAGATTGACAAACAATAATATCTTGCCTATTTTACCTACACTACATGCACCATAGTATTCTATAGCTAAGGACAGACCTTGTAGACAGATTAAACCTCCATAGAAGTATAAGAAAGCAGATTTGGTAGGTTATGCATTAAGTATGGCTGAAAACATTGATTCCACTGAGGAGCCTAATACATATTCAGAGGGAGTCAATTGCAATAATTCTAGTATATGGATGATTGCTATGCAGGATGAGATAGATTCATTGAGCAAAAATAACACTTGGAACTTGATAAAATTACTTAAAGAGAAAATGGTAGTTCAATGCAAATGGGTGTTAAAAGAAAAGAATGCACATCAGGGATTGAAGATGCTAGATACAAGGCTAGATTGGTAGAAAAGGGCTACAGTTAGATTCCGGGTGTTGATTTTATAGATGTGTTCTCACCAGTTGTGAAGCACAATTCTATTCGGGCTTTACTTGGAGTGGTGGATAAAAATGATTTGGAGCTTGAGTAAATGGATTTTAAGATATCATTCTTAAACGGAGAACTCGAGGAGAGCATTTACATGCAACAACCAGAGGGGTTCATAGCTTCATAAAAAGAAAGACTGTGTGCTTATTGAAGAAATCTTTGTATGGATTGAAGCAATCATCGAGGCTGTGGTATAAAAGGTTTGATTCATTCATGATTACTCATGGTTTTGATAGATGTAATTATGATAGTTGTGTGTACTTTAGAAAGGAAAGTGGTGGATCAACTACATATTTGTTTTTGTATGTTGATGATATGCTCGTAGCAGCCAATGATAAAACGGAGGTCAGAAAAATAAAATTACAACTCAGTGAGGAGTTTGACATAAAGGACTTGGGTGTAGTAAAGAAGATTATTGGAATAGAGATCTTGAGGGATAGAAAAACTGGCAGATTGTATTTGAGTCAGAAGGAGTACATTGAAAAGGTGATTAAAAGATTGAATATGGTGAAAGTTAAGGTTGTCAATACTCCCCTGGCTTCCCACTTCAAAATATCATCTAACTTGTGTCTATAGTCAGATGAAAACATTGATTACATGTCTCGAGTGCCTTACTCTAGTGTAGTTGGTTCGCTTATGTATACTATGGTTCGTACGAGACATGATTTGGCACATGCAGTTAGCAGATACATGGCTAATCCTGGTAAGGAACATTGGAAAGCAGTGCAGTGGATCTTTAGATACTTAAGGGGCTCTTCAAATGCTAGTTTACATTTTGGCAGAAATCCTGATGGAGCTATTGGTTATTTAGATTCAAACTATATAGGGGATCTTGATAAGAGGAGATCACTTATATGGTATGTGTTTACCCTTGGTGGCTATGCTATCAGTTGGAAAGCTACTTTGTAAATACAGTAGCTTTGTCTACAACAGAAGCAGAATACATGGCCATTACAGAGGCATGTAAGGAAGCTATTTGCCTGAGAGGATTGATTGGTGAAATTAATAAAGACTTGCAAATGTCTACATTATTCTGTGATAGTTAGAGTGCAATTTTCTTGATTTAGGATCAAATGTTTCACGAGAGGACTAAGCACATTGATGTGAGGTTAATTTGTACGTAATGTGATTGCTCATGGTTATATTGTAGTGAGTAAGGTTGATACCAGTGATAATCCTGGTGCTATGATGACAATACCAATTCTTATTGCTAAGTTTGAACATTGTTTGAATTTAGTGGGTACTTGTCATTGATCTAGTCCATTGGGCGTTGTGTGAAGATGAGGAGTGGTGTTTATTGTTGGAGTTGTGATGAAATTTCTGGTGTTGGAATTTGGCTCAAGGTAGAGATTTGTTGTGGTTTGGCCCAAATTCTAGTGGGTATTGGAGTCTAAATTGAAGTGGTTTGAAGAGATCAAAATTTATGGACCGGAGGAAAACATCGCCGCATTTCCACTAGCCTGGCGCTAGTTGGACACTCGAGCAAGCCCGATGGAAAACAACCCGAGAGTTCCTCGCCTGCCTATCACCGTCCAGTCGCTCGAGCGACAGGTTTTTCCGGCACAAGCCCGTTACGATTTTTGATAGGTTTTTGGACTCCTTTTTCATCTACAACTTAAACCTATGGTTCATATATGCAAGTCGTGGTTTGTAATATTGATATACATTCTAACATAGAGAGAATTAAGAGAAAACATTCTTGAGAGCCTAGATTTCAATTGATTATTGAAATCTTGATATTGTAAACACAAATCTATTGATTTTATAGTGGATTCTCCTCCTTAATTTCTTGTGTTCTTGTTATTCTTCATATTTATTTCATTATCGTCATATATTGTGATCTAGATTCATAACACGAAAGATCCTCTTGACAACCAACTAATGAATGCTACGATGGGAATGCATAAGTTAACATAATTGGTTTACAAAATAAGTTGCGTCAGGCTTTGAGATTGTGCAATATTAAGGTGCACCTACAACTCGCCTATATTTAGTCGGATCTGGAAGTAAAGTACCATCATTTAAGGTGAATTCTCAATCCAGATGGGTTTAGAGAATGTTTAGGATTTGCTTTAATCATTTTCTTGATTAGTTATATAGATTTTCTCTAGTGTAAACCACATCAGTTTCTGATTGCTTACACCTCGAAAAAGTAACTCGAGATTTAGTCTTTCATTCTTCTATGAAATAAAGCATGACCTAGTTGTTTGATCCTGTTACAATTATGTCATTGGCTTGTATACTAAAGCAAAATTCATAAGTTTCTAGGGTAGTAGGTAAACAAGAAGTAATCCATCTTTGATCCCAAAAAGCCAAGATAAACAATTGTTGTGATAGGCGCTTAAACCAAGGTCTAGGAGCTTTTTTTAAACAATAAAGATTTTTACAATCGACACAAATAATCTGAAAAATTTTCATCTACATAACCATTCGACTGTTCCATGTACATCTCTTCATCCAAATTCCTTGGAGATATCCAATTGCCTTCTATTCCATTTAAAATATTGCTAGGACTAATACTAATCTCATAGTAGTTAGCTTCAACACTGGAAAAAATGTTTCATAATAATCAATACCTGAGCGTTGATCAAATCCCTTGGCTACAAGTCGTGTTTTATAGTGCTCGATACTCCCATATGAATGTTGTTTTATCTTGTAGACTCTTTTATTTCTAATAACACATTAGTTAGTTTGTCTTGGACAAAGAGATCAATTCCATTAGCTATCATCGCATCAAAGTCACCACCCATAGCATCCCTCAATTCAAGTTTAGTTACTATCGTTGTGAACCAAATGGTTCAGTTTCAAACCAAACAATGGACAAAACACAAAGAAGGGGACAAGGAACCCAAAAGGTCTTAAAGCTAGGAAACTCTTTTGGTTATAGTTTTCCTATTTAGACGAGTTATAATTCCTATGGGAGGTACAATAAAAGTCATATGTTGTGTTTCTGGATAAGACAAAGTATTTAAAATAGGAGGTTGTAATGAGTGAGAATTTGGTGACTTATTGGACATGTATAAGAATATTATTGAAGTTGTAAGGGCATATCTAATATGTCTAACTAAGGAAAACATATTTCTTAACTCCTAAAGGTTAGTTTATGATCTTCATACGGCTGTATGTGATGGTAACAAGCACAACCAAAAGTCTCAAGATCACAATAATTTGGCATGGCCTTATTAGGATGAGATATGGTGGTAGATTATTAATGACTTTCATGGGTAAGTGGTTGATCAGATATACTGATGTCAAAAAATCATATTCCCAACAATTTCAACCTATTTCTTTATATATATATATATATATATATATATATATATATATATATATATATATATATATATATATATATATATATGACTGTTGATCTGTGGTTGATTATAACCTTAAAGTTTTAATTATAACAAAAAAGTTAATCTTATTTACTAACAATTGAATTTAAAGTGATTATAGTCTTCAAGTGATAAATTGATCGATCTTTGTCAAAAGATCAAAATCAAAACTATCACAAATCGGATTCATGAAGAATATCAAGATCGAAGTCATACATTCAAGACAAATCCTTCAAAAAAAAATCTTAAAAGAAAAAAGATCAATAGATGGAAGTGTTATATACTATGGAATGGACAAGAGAGTCTGATGGAAGTGTATCAACAGAAAGATATGGAAATAAAGGGTGAATGACTCTAAGAATATGCACTAGAGTCGATATGACATCGGGAGTGATCTTAACCGTCCTACCCTGAAGAAAAACCCTAAGAGTTGATCCGCTAACGTGATGAATGTTAGCGTAGAATTCATGAACTAGTAGGCTAGAAGGATGTGTCAACTCAACCAACAATAGTTCCCACACTGGGATGTGAAAATAGCACTGAGGTAGGGTAACATGTCAGACATAATGACCTCACGCTCAAACAAAATGGGCCTCAATGAAAACTATGACCAAAACGTATCTTGAGCAATCGCAGAGATAAACCTACACCTACTGTATGAAGTGGAGGTACCAGGTGTCGAAGCAGTAGTACGAACCTTCTTAGGCGGCATTTGAAATATGGAAAATCAATACATTGAAATCTCGACGGAACACAAACCACATGGGCTGCATGAGATGCATGAATGCGCGTAAAATGAGGCAAAAAATTCAAATGTATCGTGTCTTAGCATAAATGCACAGAAGAAATTCGTGATGCCTAGACCTAGGTGATTTGAAGACTAACGTGTGCCGTGATGGCATGTCCCGGTGACGTGGTGTCACCTCACGATGTCAATACCAAATGAAAAACAGACGACACAAGCACAACAAACCAACAACCCCAACATGATCAGGATAGTTAATGTGTATAAAACTAAGTGATTATATGCATCAATAACATAGAACACGTAGAACAACCACGTGGTGGATATACACATACCAACGAACCCATCACCATTTCAAAAAAAAAAACACTTCAACAACAAACCACCAACTAATCCTAATCATAATCCATCATCTATCAACAAACCAAATGACCCAAAAATTTAATCAATAATGGCCAAAAATCAAAATACCAAAAAAATCGCAAAACGTATGGTTTTAGTAATTTACCTTTTATTTGTTGATTTGATGAAATGGCACCACAAATGAATGATTTGGGATGTTCAAAGCGTGTGAGAAGTAAGAATTTGATGTAGGTTGGTGAGATTTGAGAGAAATTGAAGGGAAAATTTTGCGTCAAACTTTGAGAAATAATGTTAAAATTCAAATATATGGGCTGTTGCTCGAACGATAGTTGAGCGATAAGCGAGCGAGACAGCCTTTGCTTTTATCACTCGAGTGTGGTTCAGCGATAACCTAGCGACATATTTTTGACAAAAATAACATTGAATTTTTGCAAATTATGAAAAATAGCACCCTTTTTTTATTTTTTAAATATCACCCTCGACAAACAGATGAACTCGACCATGCAAGTGTTCACAAGTAGTGCATTATCAATAAAATAAAATAAAATCCTACGTACTCAAATCAAGTTCAAATGGAGTAAAGTGTATAAGCGACTCACGTGTGTAAAGTGTCACTATTTTCTCACAAACCATAATTTTGTGAGAAGGGACATGCGAATATCACTGTTAAATAAGTATTTTCCTTACTAATGAAAGTCAAACCCATAAGATTATTAGGACCTGAAAACGAGCTCAATTACACAAATATTTTTCTTTTCTCTCTCTAAATTTGAGTATATAATATTTTATGTCGCTTTTCTCAAATATTGCATCTTATGTGTAGACTTTTGTTCATTAAGCAACTAAATTGACCCCTGTAACGAGCTTTAAATCGGTTAATCCAAGTCAATTGACCACATGCACCAGGTTATGAGGAACCCCTCAAGTTTAATTACTCGAGTCAAATAGGTCTCGAACAAGAGTATAAGATGAACCAAGCTATTATATATTTTTATTTTTCTAATATTTTAATATAGGGGACGAAATATGAGCTTAGGTCATCTAAATGAAGGTCCATTCATGTTCAAGGTTACCTTACCAATAGATGACAGTCATCCCAAATCTTACACATGCAGTCTAGATTCACTCATAGGACCATGATGTGTGTAGTGCAGATGGCACATGAAGAAACTTATACGCAATAATCCACATTAAACCGAACCAAGTAATGGAAATGACAGTATAGAATAGATGAATGCATACTTGGTCACATATACTATGTTTAAGAGCACCATGAAATGTCTAATAACCTAAAAACATTTTTTTGCTGTTTGTTAAATAAAAAAATTATAATAATAAAACAAACAATTTTTAAAAAAAATAATAATAAACAAAACAAAGAACAAAAATAAAAAAAATAACACAAATAAGTGAGATGCATGCAAGTATGAATGAACTTAATGAACAACACATGCATGCACCTAAGTATCTAATCAATGAGATAGATGGATGCTCTTACTTTTAGGAGCATGATCAATCTCACAACCTATCATGTCACTCTTCTTGACCCAAACCTTCTTAGAAGTAGAAGTATTTCTAGTTAACTGAGTCATCATCTCAGTTAAATGGCTAACCTGATTAGCGAGGAAGTTAACATTGCTTGAGAAATCCTGACTTTTACTTCTAATCGCGAGTTTATGACACCTAGGTGTTGTGTGTCCCAGTGCGCCACAATGGTGGCAGGTGGGAATCAATCTAGGTTAAAACATGCTCGAAGGTTATTGAAGATATATAGGATGATTGACCCTGTGTTATTAGTAGGTCTCGATCCTAAGACATTTTTGCTCTCCGGTTTAGGATAAACAATATTCCAAGCTTTGTTAGTGGTTGGGACGAACGTGGTTTGGATGTACTAGAAGTAGTATTACTATTTTGAATGTAACCTAGACCATGCATATTTCCAGCAGGCTTGTTCATCCCTAACAAGTTCTTGAGTTTTTGATTACCACTTATGAAGGAATTAAGTTGAGTATTAGATTTTTCAAGATCAATGATTTAACTTTGGCTTCCAAGTTCTCACTAACAAGCTTCAACTTATTCAGATTTTTGGTAGAGTCTTGAAGGTCACATATGAGTTTTTCTTTCTATCTTTCAAGGTCATTAAACTTTTTCAGTACAACTTTATTGACCTTTTTTATTTTAAAACTCTCCTCAAATAGTTCACGATAAGATTCATGAATATCAGTCTCATCCTTAGATTCTTCCTCAGATTTTTCACTTTGTTCATCATTTTCAACCTTTTCATTTTTCTTATCAAATTCTATCATAGCTATAGATATAGATATAAAGGCCATAAAATTTTGTTCATCCTCACCACCAGTGGTATCACACTGAGCACTCGAATCTGATTTATCATCACTCAAGGTCACTGCTAATGTCTTACGTCTTTTTTTATTCAAATTCTTTTTCAAGTTAGGACATTCATTCTTATAGTGACCAAAACCTTGACATTCATGTCATCTAACTAACTGGGATTTCTTGTTAGCAGTCCTAGAGTTATTCTTTTCACGTTTATCTTTTGAGAATATATTACGGACATCATTCTTTCGTTCTTGAGGCTTTCTCATATTCATCATCACCTTCTGAAATTTTTAACGAAATAAGCTATTTCATCGTCCCTAAGAATTTCAGCATCAATTAAACTCTATCTTCTTCCCTGATAGTTTTCATGTCTATGGATTTAACCTTTTTTGTTGAGAAACGGTGAGTTAATAGGTTTGAAGGGATCATATGAGTTCTTTTATCTTAACTATATCTAAGTCCTTGCTTTCTTTAATCGTGGTGACTTTAGGTCTAAACCTTTTAGGTAGGGATCTAAGGACTTTTTCTAACGATTTTAGTCTCGATGATCTTTTTACCTAGTAAAAACTCGAATTTACTATGTCATTCAACTTCGTATAGAATTCATCGAATGATTCATCGTCCTTCATTCTAATTTCTTCAAACGTAGAGGTTAATATCTGTAGTTTAGAACTTTTAATAGTTTTAGTTCCCTCATGTATGGTTTCTAAAATGTCCCAAACTTCTTTAGCATTCTCATACATCGAAACTCTCCTAAACTCTTCAGCAGACACAACCATGAATAGGGCATGAATACCCTTAATATTCCAGCTACACTCAACTAAATCCTCTTTAGTCCACAGTGAAATATTAGTGGGTATAACTATACCAGCAACACCGTTTGAAGGTGCATCCACCCACTTTGAACACTAATCCAAATATACTCATCCAATGCTTTAAGGAAGCTTCTCATTTGAACTTTCTAATAAGCTTAGATGCTTTCGTCGAAAAATGGAGGCACAGATAATAACTGACTCATCTAGAATAATTAAGGGTCAGGACATAAAATCAAGCTCTATACCAATTGAAATAACGAAATTCGACCCAAACTACACCTAGAGGGGATGAATATGTATAAATACAGAATTTAAAAATAGTAATTAACCAACAACAAGTCACTAATTAATTATCTTTAGATGGTTATGCAAACACTTCAATTATCCTATGTTTGAATACCATATAATATAAAAAATAGTAAATAAAGCAATAAATAACACATGGTATGATCACGGAGAAACCCCAATTAGGTAAAAAATCTAGGCTCTTTGCCAGTCAAAATCCACTATAAACGATTGAACTTACAATCAGTCAGACAAGACGACGACATGAACATTCTGACCTCCTGAATACAATTTCCACATCTTTCCTGAATTTCATGCTCCTGCACCAACTCCTACATGTAGTTTTCTAAGCCTTCCTGGAATGTACGATCCCACAACAACTCCCGACTTTATCAATTCATCTATTTTACGAGGATCAACGATGAACTCTGTGTTCTTCACCAACTAGAACTCCAATCATATTTCATTGATCTTCAGAACTCTAGCAAATATGAAGGTTGAAAGATGTTTTCACCGCTAAGAACATATCACAATATAAAGGTTGAAAGATAATTGATGAAGAGAATATGAGAATTATGTGTTTGCACAATGATCAACCTTAGAAAAAACGTTTTGTGGCATTTGGTATTTATAGTTTAGGTTTTGGGATTGAATGGGTGGGAAAAAACCTTAAAAACACGAATTAAAATTTTTCAGATGATACCGTCGCTCGAGCGAAATCTAAGCGATTATCGTTCGAGTGAAGGCAAGGCGATACTTGTCAATGAGACCCTAAAATGATATTCGTAGAACATGTGTGACCAAACCCCATCTCATTAATCAACATATCTGTATTGCTAAGCCTTAAAGCCTTAAATGACCATTTGTAATTATTTTCTAAACATTGAAGAACATAATCGTTCCTGGCTTACCTGAAGACCCTAGACTCAAATTTGTTCTAGATTGCATAGAATGCCAAGCTTGTTTTCAAAATTTCTTTGTTGAGGAACACCTTCCTGTCTACTACTTCTCTCACATTTGCATGTGATACTACTGTGATTGTTGGCTTCCTTCACCCCTATATATGTCCGCTATACCTTGAAACGAATACATTTCGTTAGACAATTCCTTTATAAAATTAATCATCATCGGCTCCATGTAGGAAAAATTGGCACATGATTTTTCATTTTCTTTGGGTACAACATCAATGCATAGATGGTATCTAGAAGGGTCACCATGGACATTTTTAACCTCAAGTACAACATGACTTTGTTACTTTATATATTGACTGGTGCCAATGTCTCAGTCAACTTATATTGCAAAGTCACTCCCAGTTTTGTAGAATCCAACCACAATTCTGATATTACCATGTCAATGAGCTTGATATACGTGAAGTTATCTTTCGCTAAAATTATAGATATATGGCCTCAATACAATAGGCAAAAATTAATATAGCATGTTGCTGCAAAAATATCAAACAAATGGCTAGTCACGGTCATCATGCTCAGTTGCATAAATATATACACAGGTGCCACGATACATACCCTAATTATCAAGTTAAAAGATCAGGACACAATTGTATTCTACAAATCTATAGGAAAACTAAACTGGTCATATAATAGCCATACAAGGAGTCACACTATTGTTGAACACAACATACATGTAACATAATTGAAGCCACATAAACACCCTTATGTAATCAACTTTGCACAAATAGGAGAACAATGTTATATACAGCTCCTAGAACACATAACACACATATATTAGTGAAAACAATAGTCATAAAGATCACAGACTCCACAAAAAGATGCCATATGATTGCCAATTTTGTACATCAATATTTTCAATCAAAAATCAAACACTATAAACCCATAATCGAATTTATAAAGTAACATTATCAAAGACACAACTATTAGAATGTATATACTTAGTTTTTGTATAGCTTCTAGACTCTTCCTTTTTTTGTTAGGTTGTTAAGAAAATAGTTGGAGATTCTTCTTTGTAAAGCTATTAATTCATACATTCAATGTAATAGGTTCAAGTAAAATGAGATTGTTTCTTCCATTTTTCTCAGCAACTCACAGGAGACAACTATGCTTCCTATAGTCAATCGATGCTGATAACCTTGTCAGAGAAAAGTAAACTTGTCTTCATTGATGGAACCATAGACAAACCTGAAGGTAATGATCCTGATCTACTCAACTCATGGATTCGAAATAACAATATTGTTATCTCTTAGATCTTGAATTCAGTGTCTAAAGAGATATTTGCTAGTGTGATATTTGCCACTAATGCATATGAGATCTGGATTGATCTTAAGGATAGATTTCAGTAGAAGAATGGACAACGTATTTTTCAATCGAGAAAAGAATTAAATAACATTGAACAAGATCAAGACAGTGTCAACATTTACTTTACTAAACTTAAGACTATTTGGGAAGAATTGAGTAACAGTGTCAACATTTACTTTACTAAACTCAAGACTATTTGGGAAGAATTGAGTAATAACAGATCTAATTGTATATGTGGAAAGTGCCCTTGTAGAGGAGTGAAAGAATTATCCAAACATTACCAAATGGAATATATAATGTCTTTCCTTATGGGATTGCATGACTCATTTCTCAAGTAAGAGGACAACTCTTTCTCATGGACCCTCTGCCTCCGATCAACCAAGTTTTTGCCTTGGTTTCTCAAGAAGAACACCAAAGGAAGATAGGTATACAAATTGAATCCAGTTATGATCAAAGTGGAGCTATGGCATTTGCTTTTAAATCTAAAAGTAGCAAAGGAACTGGTGACTATAATAACATCATGAAAGTTTGAACTGCTATAAATAATAAGAAGGATAAGCGATTGATAATAGCACATTTGTTACGTTTTTGACCCATTAATATTTACGTTTCTATGATTATTTGACGTCTAAATGCACTAAATACTTCTATATCTTGGTTTAGGTTGAAAATGGGTGAAAACTGTGGAAACTTGAAGGAACAGGTGAAAAATGATCAAAATGGAAGAAGTAAAAATTTAGGGACTAAACTGCAAATATTATAAACTTGTTTCTAACCTTATGATGAAGATTCAAGAGTATTAGAGGTCAATTAGATGAAGAAAAGAGTCAAAGGGATGAAATATAGTCAAAACACGATCACAAATCAGCTTTCAAGCTGAAAAGTTTCACACTGATTTTCAACCTCATAATGGGACCGGTTTTTGACATGGAAAATGATCGAATTTGACAATGGTCTCTGAAGAAAAGTTGTATTCCTTTGAGTTAGATTTTCATCGTAACTTGAATCACCTCAATCGGATATCGAAAGAGGAAGTTATGCCTAAAATACTGAAAAGTATACAGCAACTCAGGCCCAGGAGCTACCCCTGCAGCGCCCAGGCACTGCACAGACCCAAAATTTACAGATTTTCAGAGATTAGACATTGCTACCATGGCACCTAGGAACCGCGCCTCGTAAACCTAGGGTTTTTCTATGTTTGGGCCAAAGAAGCCTAAAAGAAAGACCCTAAAAAATCCCGAAACTCCTCATTCTTCGTTTTACACCATTCTTTCCACATTTTTGACATCAAGAACTCCATGGAAATTTAAAAACATTAGTGAAGCAAGGGAGGAACTCAATTGAAATTGGTTATCTCGACATCTTTCATTCATGTAATACATTTTTCATTGTCTAAATAATTCTAGGGTTTATGTTTCTTGTATTTTGAATTAAATCTGAGTTACATTTAATATTTATTTAGATTTTCATGGATTTAATCACGTTTCTTCTATTGAATAATTAAAATACTTGTTTAAGTTTAATTTTCAAATCATTTATTAGTGAGATTTAATTACTGCTATAGGTTAGAGATATATAGTCGTTTTTTGAATTTGATTTCAATAAATTGATGTATGATTGTGATTTGAGAATCATAAATTCTAGGATTACATGTGAAATTTAATTGATTTGTATTGTTAAATCATTCGATTAGAGAGTTAGGATAAAACTTCTAATTGAGTAGAGAATGCATGAATGATTGATGTTGATTGATCCAATCTAGTTGAGGAAATCCCGACGCTTCACTATTTTACATATTATCTTGATTCCCATCATTATTTCCGGTGATTTACTACATTTTTATGCAATAAACAAATTCCTTTCATCAAATTCACAAGAACCCTAAGTTTTTGAACCCCTTGAATCACTTTTCCATTTCCCAGTGGATACGACACCCCAAAGCTACACTACAACACCGCGTAACTCTTTGAGCGTAATCAAGTTTTGGTACCGTTGCCGGGGAGACTGTATAGAAGTCAAGAAATTCAAATATAAAAGGGTGATCTCGTTCATTTGCTAATTTGTTTTTACTTCAGTTAAATAATTTCTTTATTATTATCTATTTTTATTTCTGTTTACTTGTTTTTATGAGCAGGTATCGAGACGAGCGATGAAGATATGTGGAAACACCTCTCATAGAGTTTGAATATCTTTTAACCCTATTTTTGATTCTGCATCTATTAACACAAACATCACATCACATAACACAATGTCTGATAGTGAGCACGATGCACCGTATAGAACTTTACATAATTACCTGCACCCCACACGTACATCTACACTTTCATGTATTATGTTTCTACCCAATGTGCCACGCATAGATTTTAAACCTGGATTGATTCAACTTCTTCCAAACTTCCATAGACTTGAAAATGAGAACCCATATGTGCATGTTAGGGAATTCGAGGAGGTTGTAGCAACCTTCCACAATCAACATGGTACAATGGATGCAACTAAGCTCAAATTCTTTCCATTTTCTCTTAAGGAAAAGGGCTAAGATCTGGTTGTATTCATTGAGCCCACGTTCGATTGGAACTTGGGCTGAAAGGACCCAAGCTTTCTTTGGCAAATACTTTCCCCACCACAAAACTACTACTTTGAAAAAGCAGATATCTTCTTTTATCCAAAAGGAGAGTGAAACCTTATATCAAGCGTGGGAAAGGTATAAATAACTCCAAGCTCTTTGTCATCACCATGGTTATGAGAGTTGGCGAATCGTGAGCTATTTTTATGAAGGGTTAACATCTAGAGAGCGTCAGTTTGTTGAAATGATGTGTAAAAGTGATTTCCTACAAAAAGATCCAGATGAGGCTATAGGATATTTAGATGACTTAGCTGACAAAGCCCACACCTGGACTGGCCCTAGTGCCACTGATAACATCAATAGGTCATGAGTCATAGGAAATCGGCATCTATCATCTTAGGGAAGAAGACAATCTTAGAGCTAAGGTAGAAGCCCTAACTAGAGAAATGGAGAACCTACACACTAGTAGTTCAAAGCCTATATCTATTGTTGCTCGTATTTAGTCTTCTAGACCGTGTGGTGGAATTGATCATCCAACACATGAGTGTTTTCCTCTAGCTGAGATGAGGGAGGTTTATGAAGAACGCTGCAATGCCTTAGGCACATATAACAAGCCTTATGCTTCATTTTTTGATACCTATAATCAGGGATGGCGGAATCATCCCAACTTCAGTTGGAAATCTGAAAACTAGCAACATACCCAGCCACCCAGAGTTTTTAATACACATTCAAACCAACCCACAACTTCTAGGAACTCTTTAGAAGATACCCTACATGCATTCATTAAGGTACAAAGGAAAACCAATCAAAAATTTGAGACTATGCTTACCTAAATTGTTGAGGAAAATAAGGAAATCAAAAACCATATCTCCAAACTAACTAGTGCCTTAGTAGTAGAGGAAAATGGAAAATTTTCAGCTCAAGCTCTACCAAATGCTAAAGGATAGCAGATTGCACAGACCTCAGGATCTAATGAAAACAATCTTAGGGCAGTAAATGTCATAACCACTAGATCAGGAAAAGTCATAGAACCAATTCCCAAACCTAGGGAAACTAAAAAAGAGTCTAGTGAGCTTGAAGAGAGTAACCCTAATGAGGAGTTAGTGAAAAACCCAGTAAGAGTACCTTCCCCACAAGCTCTCAAGTCTACCTCAAAATCTGCTAGTCAACATAGTGAGATTTTAGAACATTTAAAGCAAGTAAAAATCAATTTTCCTCTCTTGCATGTAATTTCACAGGTTTTTACTTATGCTAAAGTCCTCAAGGACTTATGCACTATCAAAAGGAAGCACAATGTCAAGAAAACTGCTTTCTTGACTGAGCAAGTAAGCACTGTGATTGCGCAAAGGATCCCGCCAAAGTATAAAGACCCTGGTTGTCCTACTGTGTCTTTTGTCATTAGGAATCATGACTTTGGATAAGCCCTTCTTGATTTAGGGTCTAGTGTCAATCTTATGCCTTATGATATTTACTTGTCGTTATGGTTGGGTGAGATAAAGCCTACATCTATAGCTTTGGAATTAGCTGATAGGTCCACTATTAGACCTAGGGGAGTAGTTGATGATGTCTTGGTTCAAATTGATAAATTTTACCACCCAGTTGATTTCTTGGTTTTGGATGTAAAAGCTGATGTTACTATTGATTCTAAAATTCATATTATTCTTGGTAGACCTTTTCTTGCTACTGCTAATGCTTTGATTAATTGTAGAAATGGTCTTATGAAACTATCATTTGGGAATATGACTCTAGAAGTCAACATTTTTCATATCACTATGCAGCTATATGAGGATGATGAGTGTTATCAAACCCACATGATTGATGCACTCACTCAGGAGGTAGCTGATAATATATTTCTTGGACCAGCACATGAATTTCTAGAACTTGATGGATTGGACGTCGCCATCAATAAACATCTTGAGAAGGAGGATCAAGGGTCAGGTAATAATTCTTATTTGACATTGCCAGTTTTTAACGAGAGGACTTTACCTTTTGTGTTGCAGGTCCCCATTCATGATTTTAAGCTTCCATCTAGTCACCTCACGCAAGTATTTGATGGAGGCCTCTGAACATCACCGGTGATTATGTCCAAGGACCTTAGTGCACTGCAAAGAAAATTGAAGCCACGCTTACTGGATGCGGGCTAAAGGAGGAAACATTGGGTCGAGCCAACGACAATAAACAAAAGCGTTGCTTGGGAGGCAACCCAATGGGAGTTCGTTCATTTCTTTTGCTGTTTACTTTTGCATTTATATTCTAGTTGATTTCTGTTATTTTATTTGCATTACCAGTCCATTGAGTACTTTCAAGCTTCATATCATTCAAGTTTATGTTGATTCAATGCATCATTTTTGTGATATCTCTTCATTTGGCTTTCATGTTTATGCATTGAGGATAATGCAAGATTTTAGTTGGGGAAGGATTTGTTGGATTTTATTGTGAATTGCATGTCAATTTTCAAATTTTTTTTATGGTTTAAGCCTCTAATTTGCTACATGTTTATGCTTTTGAATGACAAAATGTACCACTAGGAGTTAATTCTGTTATGAAAATCTAGATGTCATGACACTTGCTAAATTTTTCGTGTACACAAGCTGTGTGGTAAGATGGTGGTTTAACACAAGTAGCTAGAGGAGTCTTTTGCTGAAGTTTTTCTTGTGAGGTACTTGGTGAGTATTGAGAGCCACAATATACTAAAATATGGTATTAAGCATTTATTGATCTTGTGAATTGGAAACTCATTTTGGAATAACACTACATGGTTTGTGGTAAGATAGTGTATTACTTGGGAATGATAAAGGTCAATTTAGGACTAACATTTGAGCTTTCAACCTTTCTTTTCAATACCCCTAGTAGCCACTTTGAGCCATACACATATATCATTTTCTTCATGTACCTATATTATCCATACTTCTCCACATTGAGTACAATTTTTGAGCATATTTTTCCATCTTTTTACTTCCAAGTGTGTAATAGGTATGGATGTTTATTTTTGAAGAACTGAAGTAAAAAAATCGACAAAAGTTGATATGTGCTCAAGTAAGGGGGCCCACAAAAAAAATTGAGAAAGAAAAAAAAATATTGAGGAATGTGTTGATTGAAAAATGTGAGGTATAGATATATTTAATATGACACATAACTATGTATTTGAAAGTATTTAAGTTTTTATATCTGTTCTTCTCATACAATCCAACATGAACTTAATTACAACATTTTGTATTGACCGTTTTTATCCCAGTAAGTTGCTGTAAGAAGTTGATGAATTTTCATTTAGTAGTATGCCAATCACATAATCAATATTTGTTTGTTGCTTATTCATAAATATTTAAACCTCCAACTTTTTAGTGTACATCTTTCTCAACTCCATAGAGAGAAACCCAACACTAAACACTTTGATACCCACGAGTTATGGAGCTAAACCTTCAATTTTAGATATACTTGATGTTGCATGTGTTAGGGTGGCGGTAAGATGGCTATGCTTGATACACACTCACACATTTCGCATAAGTCTTTGATGTCTTGATAATCGTGACATTGTTAATTTCATGTGGTATTGAGTTTGAAGAGGGCATGACATGTGGTTAAATTAGAACTTGACAATTTCACTTGTGATGTAGACCATTCATTCATTTTGTTCTGCATTCAATTGCTAGGGACTAGCAATAAGCAAGTTGGGGGTGTCATAATAGCGCATTTGTTACGTTTTTCACCCATTAATATTTGCGTTTCTATGATTATTTGATGCCTAAATGCACTAAATACTTCTATATCTTGGTTTAGGTTGCAAATGGGTGAAAACGGTGAAAAATGGAAGAAACAAGTGAAAAATGATCAAAATGAAAGAAAGTGAGAGTTCAGGGACTAAAGTGCAAATATTATAAACTTCTTTCTAACCTTGTGATGAAGATTCAAGAGTGTTAGAGGTCAATTGGATGAATAAATGAGTCAAATGGATGAAATATAGTCAAAACACAATCACAGATTAGCTTTCAAGCTGAAAAGTTTCACACTGGTTTTCAGCCTCATAATGAGACCGATTTTTGACATGGAAAATGATCAAATTTGACAATGGTCTCTAAAGTAAAGTTATATCCCTTTGAGTTAGATTTTCATCGCAACTTGGATCGCCTCAATTGGATATCGGAAGAGGAAATTATGACGAAAATACTGAAAAGTATGCAGCAACTCAGCGCTCAGGTGCTGCACAGACCCAAAAATTTCAGATTTTCAGCGCTTAAGCACTGCTCCCATGGCGCCTAGGCGCCGTACTGCATTGTAGCGACCGCGAACTTTTATTTATATAAATTAGTTTTCTCGAAAAACGTGTCGCTAAAACGTTAACCCTAATTTTCTAGAGAAGCGCGTTCGTCTAGCCGTTGTAATATTGAATTCAAATCTATTCGATCGAATCCGATCCCGAATAATAATTTTATTATCAATTTCGAATTATTTTATTTAAATCCAATTTTTATTAAATTCAAGCCCAATTATTTAAAATCCAACATTTATGGTCCAAATTACATAAGCCTAATTATTATAGTCCAATTATATGAGTCCAATACCTTGAATTTTAATTCATTTAGCCCAATTCATTCAAACCCAATTAAATGAGCCCAAAACCGGATATTATTTATTTTAGCCCAATTAGAAAACCCAAAAGCCCAACATTTTGGCCCAATTACCCGTCTAGGATTTTGTGCCCTAATTCCACCACTATTCATACCCCACTCCACTCCACTCCACTCACACTCATCACTCACTTTCCCACAAGCCAAACAGCCCCTGGGTAAGACATTCTCCCGGTTTCAGCTCAGCTCACTGTTTCAGCTCATTCACCGGACACTACTGTAGAAATTTTAGCATCAACATCAATTTGGAAACTCTTGATGAAGCTAGAATGACAATTTCTAGCATCAACAACTTGTTGATTCCACAAATTCTACAACACAAACCACCAACACCAAGTCCACTGCAAACACCGGCATTTCACTCACACTGTGTAACACCACCAACTCACAGAAGGCACTGCAACTTGCCGTTCACCATTACACCATCACCACCTCCACAGTCACCCCAACATTCCACCCACTGCCAACATCAAATTTTGAAGTTTTGTATTCGAATATTGATAACATTTTGTCGTTTTCCGCTATTTCTAAAATATGATATTTAAATTTTAAATTCCTATGAGTTTACTTGTCGCTAAAGTTTTTCAATTACAAATGTGATTTCAAAATTAGGTTATTTCTGCGATTTTTTATTATGAAATTGGGGCAAAAGACGATGACGTGGCAATCCGGGTTAACAGAACTCGGGGCCCTACAGCTTGGTATCGGAGCCGGTCTGCGTTTCTGTAGACTGGCAAAATTTTCAAAAAAAAAAAGAGAAAATTTTCAAAGAGATTTTTCTTACTATTATTATTACTGAAAGTTGCCACTGCCATCATTCGATCCGCTGACTCCGAAGGTAAAAGAAGTTTATGAAGTTTAATGTTATTTTATTCAAATACCTGTTTTACGATTTACGAGATTTAGAAGAAGAGAAAGAAATGTATCCGGATAAGAAAGAAAGAAAGAAAGAATTTGTGCATAATTTACAAGAATTTTTAAATTTTTACGTCCTCGTAATTTTAACTAAGAGAGATAAATAACCCCACATAATTGGACTTTGCATAATTGATTTAGGACATGGCACCCATCCGTAGAAATGCACCAAGTAATGCGGAACAAGCCGCAAGAGAGTACGATCGATTCAGGCCCAGACTCGATTGGACTATAGCTCAACACATAGAGCAACTAAACATCGTACGCGATCGGACCATACAGCATGGCTATGTGACTAATGATCGCTGATCGATCCATCTTTTACTATCAACCTTCTGGGCCGACTACGCGGGGGTAGCTCGCAGCATATACGTAGATGCAATGGTGTCACCTAATGTAGAGGTTGAATATGACACCTTTTGCGTGAGATTTGTGGCATACTGGCCCATGTATTTTGAGTACCGCTTTGGGGTTGCACCCGAAGGGGAGCCAGAACCCGAGCCAATGCCCGAGCCCGAACTTGGGCAAGGAGATGGGCTAGTACCCAAGGATGAACTCGAGGAAGACCCCGAGGAAGACCCGGAAGAAGACGTTGATCCGGCACTCGAAGAATTCTCCGACGCCGAATCATGTATAACCGAAGGAGAATAGAGTGATAGGATCTAGTATAGGTTTGACATCATTGTATAAAATATATATATTGGAAATGTTCGGCATACATGCCTTCCTATGTACTCGTATATGTTCTAATAGACTCGGGAGCCGTACATTCATTTATAGCTGATGTATGTTTAGAAAGATGAACCTGATAGGAGTAGAGACTGGTAGTACTCTCGAGCTTAGTTTGCCGTCAGGAAGTACTGTCGATACTAATAAGATAGCCAAGGCCGTACAAATAGATTTTGACGGTCAAGTTTTGGAGGCAGACTTGAATATTATTCGAATGAAAGATTTCGATATTAGTCTGGGTATGGATTGGCTCAGAGCCAATCATGCCGCAATTAAGTGCCACGAGAAGGAGGTTATTTTTCACAAGGACGGTAAAGAAGTATTCAGGTTTTATGGGACGAGAATCAAGTCACTTCCTCACCTTATCTCCGCTCTACAAGCCAAGAAGTTTTTAGCCAAGGAAGATTGTCAAGGCTTTTTGGTTAGTTTGCAAGACAAACCCGTAGAGGAGATTACCCTGGAATCAGTACCAATAGTATGTGAGTACGGCGATGTTTTTCCAGATGATCTACCCGGTACTCCGCCGGATAGACAAGTGGAATTTTCTATCGACTTGGTACCAGGAGCTGCCCCTGTTTCCAAGGCTCCGTACAGTATGGCGCCAAAGGAATTGCAAGAACTGAAAGTGCAATTGGAGGAATTGCTAGAGAAGGGTTTCATCAGACCAAGTGTATCTCCATGGGGAGCGCCCGTTCTGTTTGTAAAGAAGAATGATGAAAGCATGAGGATGTGCATTGACTATCGAGAACTTAACAAGTTGACGATAAAGAATAAGTATCCCCTCCCCAGGATCGAGGACTTATTCGATCAGTTGAAAGGCAAAGCTATTTTCTCCAAGATCGACCTGAGATCTGGTTACCATCAGTTAAAGGTTTCGCCAGCTGACGTACCAAAGACAGCGTTCAGGACACGATATGGACATTACGAGTTCGTAGTGATGCCTTTCGGACTCACGAACGCACCGGCGATATTTATGGATTTGATGAACAGAGTTTTCCATCCGTATCTCGATAAATTCCTCATTGTTTTTATCGATGACATACTGATCTACTCCAGAGATTCGACACAGCATGAAGAACATTTGAGAATTGTATTGGAAACGCTGAGAGCAGAAAAGTTGTATGCCAAATTCAAGAAATGTGAATTTTGGCTTGAAAGAGTAGGTTTCTTGGGTCACGTTGTTACAACCAAAGGCATCGAAGTTGATCCTTCTAAAGTGGAAACTGTAACGAATTGGCCGACACCTGCAAATGTTGGAGATGTGAGAAGTTTTCTTGAATTAGCCGGGTACTATCGGCGATTCATAGAAGGTTTTTCTAAAATAGCAGGTTCCATGACTCAGTTGACCAGGAAAGGAGTTAAGTTTTTGTGGACCGAACAGTGTGAACAAAGTTTCCAGAAACTTAAGAACATACTCGTCTCAACACCAGTGCTGACTATACCAGATGGGTCTGATGGTTTTGTTATTTACAGCGATGCATCTAAACACGGCCTAGGTTGTGTATTGATGCAAAATGGCAAAGTGATCGCCTATGCTTCACGACAGTTGAAGCCACATGAGAAGAATTACCCAACACACGACTTAGAGCTCGCAGCTGTAGTGCACGCTCTTAAGATTTGGCGACACTATCTGTACGGTAGTAAATGCGAGATTTACACCGATCACAAGAGTCTCAAGTATTTCTTCACTCAGAAGGAACTAAACATGCGACAACGTCGATGGCTAGAGCTGGTAAAAGATTATGACTGGACCATCCTTTACCACCCGGGTAAAGCCAATAAGGTTGCAGACGCTTTGAGCAGAAAGGACGCCGGACAGTTATCAGTTTTGGGAATGACGCAACATCAATTGATTCGAGATTTTCAGAATTTAAGAATTGAAGTGCGAGCCCCATCAGTCCAAGGACCTATCAGATTGGCAAATCTAACCGTGAAACCAAATTTGAGAGGTCGGATTGTGACGGCTCAAGTCGGAGATAAATTCCTAGAAAAGATCAGATCCGAAGTTAGAACTGGCAAGAGAATATGTTTTGAGATTGCCGCTGATAAAGATGTATCGTGATTTACGCAATACCTTTTGGTGGATAAACATGAAGGGTTGTATTGCAAAGTTTGTCTCTCGATGCATGACGTGTCGCAAGTTAAGGCTGAACACCAGAGACCATCAGGATTGTTAAATCCTTTGGATATACCAGAATGGAAATGGGAGAAAATTTCCATGGATTTCGTAACAGGGTTACCGAAATCAGTGAAAGGACATGACGCTATTTGGGTTATCGTAGATCGACTTACGAAGTCAGCTCATTTCCTACCAATCAGAATGACTCTCAATGTGGATCAGTTATCCCAGTTGTATGTTAGAGAGATTGTTCGACTTCATGGAGTACCAGCTTCCATTGTATCAGATAGAGACCCGAGATTTACTTCGAGATTCTGGAAGAGTTTACAAGTAGCTATGGGTACTAAATTAAATTTTAGTACTGCTTACCATCCCCAAACCGATGGACAGTCTGAACGCACTATTCAGACGCTAGAAGTTATGCTTAGAGCTTGTGTACTAGACTTGAGTGGTAATTGGGAGACTCACCTCCCATTAGTGGAATTTGCCTACAATAATAGTTTTCAGACTACTATTGGTATGACACCATATGAGGCACTTTATGGACAACGATGTCGATCACCAGTCTATTGGGATGAAGTAGGTGAAAGGAGAATTTCGGGTCCAGAATTGATCGAAAGGACCGTTGAGGCTATTGAAAAAATCAGACTGCGGATCAAAGCCGCACAAGACAGACAGAAAAGCTATGCCGATAAAAGGAGAAAAGACTTGAAATTTGCAATTCGAGAGAAAGTATTCTTGAAAGTAGCGCATATGAAAGGAACTATCCGTTTTGGCAAGAGATGGAAGTTAAGACCCCGTTTTATCGGACCATTCGAGATATTAGGGAAAGTAGGTAACGTGGCTTATCGTTTGGCGTTGCCGCCCGAGCTATCAGCTATACTCAACGTTTTTCACGTTTCCTTATTGAGAAAGTATATCCATGACCCAAGTCACGTGGTAAATTTTCAGACTATTTCGATTCAGAGGAATCTGTCCTATGAGGAGACACCTATGTGCATTATAGAAAGAAAAGTCCATGTCTTAAGAAACAAAGAGATTCCTTTAGTCAAAGTCCAATGGGGTAAATAGGATAGCGATGAAGCTACTTGGGAGAAAGATGAAGAGATTCTGGCTAAGTATCCATATATATTAGATCAAGTAAGTTTAAATTTCGAAGACGAAATTATTTTAAGGGGGTAAGGTTGTAGCGACCGCGAACTTTTAAATTATATAAATTAGTTTTCTTGAAAAACGTTTCGCTAAAACGTTAACCCTAATTTTCTAGAGAAGCGCGTTCGTCTAGCCGTTGTAAAATTGAATTCAAATCTATTCGATCGAACCCGATTCCGAATAATAATTCTATTATCAATTTCTATTTATTTTATTTAAATTCAATTTTTTTTTATTTCAAGTCCAATTATTAAAATCCAACATTTATAGTCCAATTACATAAGCCCAATTATTATAGTCCAATTATATGAATCCAACACCTTGAATTTTAATTCATTTAGCCCAATTCTTTTAACCCAATTAAATGAGCCCAAAACCAAAAATTATTTATTTTAGCCTAATTAGAAAACCCAAAAGCCCAACAATTTGGCCGAATTACCTGTCTAGGGTTTTGTGCCCTAATTTTACCACTATTCATACCCCACTCCACTCACACTCATCACTCACTTTCCCACAAGCCAAACAGCCCCTGGGTAAGACATTTCTCCCGGTTTCAGCTCACTGCTTCAACTCACTGGAGACTTGTGTGGATGTTAAAATCAATTTTTAGCATCAACATCAAACCCTCTAATTCTGGAAACTCTTGATGATGCTAGAATGACAATTTCTAGCATCAAAAACTTGTTAATTCCACAAATTCTACAGCACAATCACCAACACCAAGTCCACTGCAAACACCGGCATTTCACTCACACTGTGTAACACCACCAACTCACAGAAGGCACTGCAACTTGCCGTTCACCATTACACCATCACCACCTCCACAGTCACCCCAACATTCCACCCACTGCCAACATCAAACCAAAGCCTCACCATCCAGTTACCATTTTCACGACTACTCCAATCATCCCCAAGTCGAAGCCAAGTCCCCAAACCCAAGAACACAACCACCAAACCGCCACCACCACATCCAAGCAGGAACACCACCACCCAAAACCCCCAAACACAATTTCAGTCCCTCAAGCTCATGGTACCTCTACCATCGAGCAAACCGAGACCTCAAACACCAAAAAGAAAACGAAAACCACCAAAACATCATGGAACCAATGCCCAAACACCCCAAACCAAGAAAGACAATCAAGAAAACCCAAACACTTACCCTCTACCGCCGGTGAAACTCGAACAAAATCGCCCTCTAGTCTCGAACCCGAACCTTCATTTCGCGCCCAAGCCCAAATAGACCCACCCCCACCGACATCCGTGTCCGGCGCCACCACCGCCGGCCGGTGGTGGTGAGATTTTGAGGAAGGGGGGCTTCGCCCCCTTCCCCCGTCGTCTCTCTCTCTCTCTCGGTGTAATGAGAGAGAGAAAGAGGAATAGACGATTTTAATTTGGTTTTGATTTTTGAAAATCAAACCCTTAGCCCCCAACTTTTAAACGTTGTCCATTTTAGTCCCTAGGTTTTAAATACTTTGATTTAACTCTTAACATTTTCATTTTCAGTTTTAATAATGTTCAATTTAAGTCCCTAGTTTATATAAGTTATTATTTCAGCCATTTAAGTTTTATTTTCAGCTTTAATATATTTACAGCTTAGTCCTTAAACTATTAAAAGTTATTATTTCAGTTTTCAGCTCTTATTTCAGCTTTAATATATTTACAGCTTAGTCCTTAAACTATTAAAAGTTATTATTTCAGTTTTTAACTTTTATTTTCAGTATTATTATATTTACAGTTTAGTCCCTAACTTTCAAAAATTACAATTTTAGCCCCTAAACTTTATTTTATCATTTTAAGCCATTTATTACAATTCCAATAATTTTCAATTAAGCCATTAAACTTAATTTCAACACTTTAAAACTTTAAAGTTCGAAATACTAATTCAAACTTATTTTCTATTGGCTAGACGAAACGTACGGACAATTAGGAGATTGAAGTTACTTCTCGCACAATTTTCACGAAACTCGAGATATTGAGGTAGACTCGCCACCATTAATTAGTTTAAATTATAATTGCATGCTTTATGTGAATTACGTGATTTATATGCTTTAATGCATGAGATGAGAATTTGTCATATGCGATATATGATATTGTTATGCTTGCCATAACTTATATGTTTAATTGCATGAAAAAGAAGAGAATCTCTTATGAGATAAGAAGAGAATGTTATGCATAACGTATGTGCTTCATCCGCACAAGAAAGAAAGACTACCCACACCCCATGATTTTAAAGAGCCTATGATTTTTCAAGAAAATGAACCAAAGAAGATGATATCACGTTGTATATTGCATAAGTGTGTATTCAATTATTCTGTAAATTAATTATCGGCGATGAGTCTACTGAATATTTCTTTGAAATACTCACTCTGCTATTTTAACGATATTTGCAGACTTTGGAGGCGATCGTGATTGATTCGGCAGTGGTGGCATAGAAAAATTGACTATCGAAATCTTTTAAATTTTGAAGTTTTGTATTCGAATATTGATAACATTTTTTCATTTTCCGCTATTTCTAAAATATGATATTTAAATTTTAAATTCCTATGAGTTTACTTGTCGCTAAAGTTTTTCAATTACAAATGTGATTTCAAAATTAGGTTATTTCCGCGATTTTTTATTATGAAATTGGGGCAAAAGACGATGACGTGGCAATCCGGGTTAACAGAACTCGGGGCGCTACATGCATAAACCTAGGGTTTTTCTATGTTTTGACCACGAGAAGCCTAAAAGAAAGACCCCAAAAATATCCCAAAACTCTTCATTCCTCATCATTCTTCATTCTACACCATTCTTACCACATTTTTGACATCAAGACCTCCATGGAAAGTTAAAAACATTACTGCTATATGCTAGAGATATATAGTTACTTTTTGAATTTGATTTCAATAAATTGATGTATGATTGTGATTTGGGAATCATAAATTCTAGGATTACATGTGAAATTTAATTGGTTTGTATTGTTGAATCATCCGATTAGAGAGTTAGGACAAAAACTTCTAATTGAGTAGAGAATGCATGAATGATTGATGTTGATTGATCTAATCTAGTTGAGGGAATCCCGACGCTTTACTATTTTACATATTATCTTAATTCCCATCATTATTTCTGGTGATTTACTACATTTTTATGCAATAAACAAATTTCCTTCATCAAATTCATGAGAACCCTAAGTTTTTGAACCCCTTGAATCACTTTTCAATTTCCCTGTGGATACGACACCCCAAAGCTACACTACAACACCGCGTAACTCTTTGGGCGTAATCATCCATTTTGTACTCATTGCAAATTTGATGGCCATTCAAATGACAAGTACTACAAAATACATGGTTACCTACCAGGTTACAAATATAAACAGATGGAGAATTATTTCAATTTTGCTAGTTTTAATATAGTAAGTCAAGTTTTTGAATATAATATTCCTGGACTGAAGGAAAAATCTGAGTTTGGGCATTTTGTCTAGATCTTAGTTCAAATCAGTACCAACAGTTAATGTCTATGTTTTCTACTCACCTGACTTCAGATACTTCAGATGCTAATACTACTGAGCATCATGGAAACACCTCCAATTCTTATGCTACAGGTATATGTTCTTTTATATTTGTACACCCTATATTGTCTTCCAATACTATTTGTACACCCTATAATCATTGAAAATTATTGAAAACTCAACTGTGACTTTACCTAATTACACACAAATTCCAGTTATGCTTTGTGGTAAAGTTTGGTTAAGTTCTACTTTTGTGCTTCAAGATATCTTATTTGTGTCACAATTCAAATTAAATTTGCTATCTGTTAGTGCTCTAACATCAGCCTCACTACTCAACATCAATTTTTTCTCTAATCATTTCACTATTCAGGAAGTCAACAACATGAAGATGATTAGCAGGGGTGATCAAATGCAGAATCTTTATGTTTTTGATACAAGACTTTTAAATTTTGATTCAAATGTTTGTGTAAACAATATTTTAGTTTAAATTTTGCACAATAGACTTGGCCATCTATCTTTTAAAAGATTGGATAGTTTGAAATCTCATTAGTCATGTGACAATATAAAATTGAATAAAGCTGGTCCATGTTATTTATGTCCTCTTGCCAAACAAAAAAAATTATATTTTGAATGTAATAATAATCTTTCGAGTAGTCCCTTTGACATATTCATTGTGACATTTACCGTATTACATCTTATACATGACATAAATATTTCTTGACTTTGGTGGATGATTGTTCAAGATTTACTTGGGTTTATTTATTGAAACATAAGTCTGATGCGACCATGGTCATATTAAGATTTCTTAATATGATAGAAACTCAATTCAAGACACCAATAAAGGTAATGCACTTGAGCTAGCCATAACTGATCTGTATGCTGAAAAAAGGTGTCTTATATTAGTTTAGTTGTGTGGAACGTCCACAACAAAACTCTATTGTGGGACGAAAACATCAACATCTCTTAAATGTGGCAAGGGCTCTAAATTTTCAAGCTTGAATACCTATAAGATTTTGGACATAATGTATATTGACAGCCACTTATTTAATAAATAGAACGCCATCTCCATTGTTGAAAAATAAATCTCCATATGAAATTTTATATAATGACCATACAAATTATTCCAATCTCAGAGTATTTGGTAGTTTGGCTTTTGCATCAACCTTGACTGATCATCGGACTAAATTCCAACCTCGTGCTATGGTTTGTGTGTTCTTTGGGTATCCAGCTCGAGTGAAACAAATTGTATGATATTGAATCAAAGAGGATTTTCATATCTGGGGATGTCATTTTCCATTAAGATATTTATCATTTTCATAGGGTAGTGGAGATTGATAGGCTTATTGATCCATTTCCTAATTTAGTGTTGCATACACCTTCATTGGTTCTACATCAAGATATCTTGCATTGATCAACATGAACGTGAGCATGTTCAACAGGACTCTTATCAGATAGAGCCTCTGACCCTTGTTTTACAATCACCTGAACTAAGTCCTGCATCTCATATTCCTGATAATCAACCCAGTATTTTGCCATCTAATGCCATTCTTCGGAGTTCACAAAAGGTCATCAAACATCCTACATACCTAAATGATTTTCATTTCAATATGACAGCTCAAAAGTCCCCTTATCAAATTGGAAATTTTGTCTCATATGCAGCCATGTCCCCATCTCATAGGGTGTTTGTGTTAAGTGTTTCAGCCAACTGTGAACAACAATTCTTCTACCAGGCTATCAAACTTCCTAAGTGGCATGAGGCTATGAAGCTAAAGTTGGATGCTATAAAGTGTAATGACGTGTGGTCTGTCATCCCATTGCCATAAGGAAAGCACATCATTGGCTGTCTATGAGTTTATAAAACTAAATACAAGTAAGATGGCACTGTTGAAAGGCACAAGGCACGCCTTGTAGCAATAGGTTATACACGGCAAGAAGGGCTTGATTATTTTGACACATTTTCCCATGTGGCTAAAATAGTGATTGAAAAGGTTTTGTTGGCACTTGATTTTTAATAAAATTGGCATCTAGTTCAGCTTGATGTTAATAATGCGTTTTTGAATGAAGATTTATTTGAAGAAGTCTACACGGAACTCTCTCTTCGACATGATACACACAACATATCTAGCAAGCATGGGATGAAGCTGGTATACAAATTATACAAATCCATTTATAAGCTCAAGTAAGCTTTACGGCAGTGGAACTCAAAATTCTTTCAAGCTTTTGTTTGTTTTGGTTTCACACAATCTAAGGTTGATTATTGATTGTTACCAAAGGATTTGGTTCTCAATTTGTAGCTTTATTAGTGTACATTGATGATATAGTATCACAGGTCCAAATAATCATGTCATTAATTCCTTGAAAGATTTTTTAAATTCTCAATTCAAGTTAAAAGATCTGGGGAATCTGAAATATTTTATGGGGCTTGAAATTGCTCGATCAAGTTTAGGAATTGTGTTATCTCAGAGGCAATACACATTACAACTTCTTGAGGATACAAGCTATTTGGAATGCAAACTAGTTGTTACACCTATGGACTCAAAATTATATCCCAGTCTCCATGAATGAGATCTATTACCTGATGCTTCTCTATACAGAAGACTCATTGGATGTCTAATTTACTTAACTATATCTCAGCCTGATGTTACTTTTGCTATCCATAGGTTGAGCCAATTCCTCTCAAAGCCATGGTTGTGTCATCTAAAGGCTTTACATCATCTTCTTCATTATTAGAATAATCGTCCTGGCCAAGGTATCTTCTTTTCAGCTTTCCCTATGGCTCCTATAAAACTCCAGTCTTTTTCTGATACTGATTGGAGTTCTTGTATTGACACGACAAGATATAGAAAGGACTAAAGATATAGAAATTGATTGTCATTTCATTCGTGACAAGGTTGCAGCTGGTTTTGTAAAGCTTCTTCCTCTTCATTCTCAAATTAGCTGGCTGATATCCTTACTAAACCACTTCCTTATTCAGTTTTAGCCCCATTATTAGTCAAGATATCTGTAAAGAATATTTATAATACATCTTCAGGGGACGCATTAGAATGTATATAGTTAGTTTTTGTATAGCTTCCAGACTCTTCATTTTTCTGTCAATTTGTTAAGATGACAACTGGAGATTTGTAACGCCCCGACCTGCATGGATCAAAACGTCACTAGATTAACTTTACTTTACCCATAGACCGTAGACTTAATAAAATAATTAAGTATACTTTTAGCGGAAAGCATAAAAATTTAACTTAAGAATTTAATATCAAGACTTTATTATTTTTTTTAAGACAAAATAGTTCAATACCAAAAGAAACAATTCAAAAATGTCTTTAAAATATTTCTCATGCATACATTCATAATTGACATCAAATTCTAGGCAAAACGTTAAAAAATAAAAGTTGCTATTTTGTTTTCTATCTTAAGCGACAAATGACAAAATAAATTCGTTTGCATAGCTATCGACTTCGAAACTTCATGAAATTTTAATGTAAAGTAGAAAACTTCTTATAGTATGACATCCAAAAATCAACTTCCATCGGCAACAAATAGAGTATTAAAATATTTCTCAAAACCCCGTAGTGACTAGGTTTGAAAAGTAACCCAACACAGTTTACTTTAAGTGCTATATAAAATCCTACACATATTGAAATGACATGATTCTAGATATATTCAATAACTGACTCATGAGGCTATCAAACCCCACTGGTTTTGTATAAAAATTCTAGGTAATGTTTGAGTTATGAATTTTTTAAATCAAGGGCAGAAGCTGAAAACAGCATCCATACCCAGTACAGCTTACTTTAAAGTGATGTATAAAATTTTACCAACATCGGATCGACATGATTTTGAGTTCATTCAGTAGCTAACATGTAAGGCTATCATATCCAATTGGTTTTGTCCAAAAATCTCAAGTACCGAGTGAATATAAATTTTGGAACTAAGGGCAGAAAACTGAAATTTTAAAAGAGATGGCAAAACTTTAAAATCGCTAACTCTTTTCTTTTGTAAACAATGATATTTAAATTAATTTCCGTGACACATATCTACTTTCAAACATAATTAATTCATAGAAAGGAAAAATACTCTTATCATAGTTCCACGCATGACGTTCATAGAAATTATTAAGAAACAACGTGAACATTTTATAATCGAATTTAAAGTTATTAAGTCACCGGCTTTCTCCATAGCACGTTGAATCATCATCTACCATCATCCATGCCCCCAAGGAAAACCAATCAACCTGTAGAAGGGAATTAGCCCATAAGTTTGAAACTTAGTAGAAATCATTGGTGTATTTCATTGTCAAATTAACATTTTCGAACTATAGATTCATACCGTCGCACGTAGTAGGATTTTCGGCAAAATCCAATTTCTCTGGAGTTATGAATTAACATAACGCCTAGAACCGGAGAATGATCATTCAAACTATAGTAGTGTTGTAACACCGTACCCGAAGGCACCAATTCATTCAAACTTTTAACGAAAAAATCATAATTTAAAAATGAAACAAACACTTGCACCTATACCTACCTTCGTTAAAAGCTTTTGAAAGTATAATGTTGGATGATGGTTGTTGCTTCCCGACGGCACCAAATTTTTTAGAAATATGCTCCTCTCTTATTCTTTTGAAAAAAAAATTCCTTGATCAAAATGTGCACTTTCTCCTTCACACCCATGCTATTCTTTTAAACTTTACTTAACATAAAGATTTTTCTTTTTAGAGAAAATAAGAGTAATATCGGATTTGATGGGAGGTGTAGTTAAAAAAAAAAAGGTTTTTCCTCTTCTTGTAACCTCCCTCTTTAGTGGAAAACTAAATGGGAGAGTTATATTATTATTAGTCTTGTAGAATTGAGTCTTTAACTAGGAATTTGAAGAGTTTTAAGTCCAAAAAAATAATTTTATAAAATACTTTATAAAAATATCTGCATGATGATTCGAACCTAGGTTGCCAATATGAAATGACATGTAGATGACCATTGTGACAACCCAGTTATTCATTAAATCTTTGTAATCAAATTTACTTAAACTTAATGTCTTAAAAAACTTAAATTATTGGGCTTATATGTAACTTATGAATTGTACTTTCATAACCTTAAATGGGCCAAACTTCCATAGTTTATTTCTTAAATGAGCTACATCAACCAAATTAAGAAAATAAAATTTAGGACACTACATCCCTCATACTTTAAACAAAATTCCATCCTCAAAATTTACATTATGATTTGGCAAATAGTGTTGGGTATTTGTTTTTAACTTTTTCTTCTCTTTCCCAAATAGCTTCTTCTACTCCATGATTACTCCATTGCACTTTAACCAGTTGAATCTCCTTATTCCGTAATTTATGTACCTTTCGGTCCAATATTTTAATCGGTAATTTCTTATACGATAAATCTTTCTGTATGTCCAGGGATTGATAATCGATCGTAAGATCAGGATCATGCATATATTTTCTGATCATCGATATATGAAATACTCTGTGAACTGTCGATAGTTCGGGCGGCAAAGCTAATCGATAAGCCACATTTCTGACCCTATCAAGTATTTGGAATGATCCAATATAACGAGGTTGTAGTTTGCCTTTCTTTCTGAACCTAAGTACACCTTTTATTGGTGACACTTTTTGAAAAACTCTCTCCAACTTTATATTCCAAGTCTTTTCTTCTGGTATCATCATAGCTCTTTTGTCTATCTTGCGCTGCCTTTATCCTAGTGTGGATCTTATCAATGACTTCAACTATCCTTTCAATGATCTTTGGTTCCAAAACTCTCTTTTCTCCGACATCGTCCCAATGGACAGGTGATCTATATCTTCTACTATAGAGAGCTTCATATGGTGTCATTCCAATAGTTGCCTGAAGACTATTATTATAGGTAAATTCCACCAAAGGGATATGATTCCCAACTGCCTCCTAGATCCAAAACACAGGCCCTTAGCATATCTTCCAAAATTTGGATGGTCCTTTTAGATTGACCATCGGATTGAGGGTAATATGACGTACTGAAATTCAATTTCATTTCTATAGCTCTTTGTAAGCTCTTCCAAAATTCTGACGTAAATCTCGAATCTATATCAGATACAATGGATACGGAAACACCATGAAATCTTACAATCTCTCTAATGTACAACTGTGCTACCTGATCTAAACTGAATGTCATTTTTACAGGAAGAAAATGAGCTGACTTTGTTAGTCGGTCTACTATTACCCATATAGCACTGTGTCCTCTTGCTGAAAATCTACCAAAAAGTCCATTGTGATATTCTCCCACTTTCATTCAGGTATGTCCAATGGACTTAACAACCCTGATGGTTTTTTATGTTCTGTTTTAACTTGTTGACACACTATGCATTTTACTACAAATAGGCCTATACTTCTTTTCATATCCCTCCACCAAAATATATCTCGAAGATCTCGATACATTTTCGTACCACCAGGATGTGCGGTGTACGAGGTGAAATGAGCCTATTCTAATATTTCCTTCCTCAAAACTTCATATTTAGGCATATAAATTCTTCCTTTAAACATCAGTGCCCCGATCCGAAGCTATTCCAAAATCATTTCTCCTATCGGTACCAATTTCTTTCATGATCTTCTGCAAAAAATGGATCTTTATCCTATGCTTCTATGATCTGATCTCTGAGAGCTGGTCGAACCACCAAAGTGGTTAAACGAACGGTACTTTGCTCTGGTGTAGTAACCACTTCAATTCGCAAAATTTCCAAGTCTTTGATCAACTCCTTCTGAATAGTAAGTAATGATGCCAACTTTCCCATCGACTTTCTACTTAGAGAATCCGTAACAACATTAGCCTTACCTCGATGGTAATGAATAGTACAATCATAATCCTTTACTAGCTCCAACCATCGTCTCTATCTCATATGCAATTCCTTCAGTGTGAAGAAATATTTGATGATCTGTGTAAATGTCGTACTTTCCTCCATATAAGTCATGGTACCATATCTTTAATACATGAACTATTGCTGCAAGTTCTAAATCATGTGTCGGGTAGTTCTGCTCATGTTGCTTCAATTACCTTGACGCATAGGCAATCACTTTTCTGTGTTACATTAACATACATTCCAAACCTTTTTTGGACGCATCACTATATATAACAAATCCTTCCTAACCTTCGGGTATCGTTAACACTGGTGATATAATCAATCGCTGCTTTAGTTCCTGAAAGCTTTGCTCACACCTATCTATCCGTAGAAACTTTACCCCGTTACTTGTCAATTGCATCATTGGTCCAGCTATTTTGGAGAAATCCTTCTATAAATATCCAATAGTACCCGGCCAATCCCAGAAAACTTCGAACTTCACCAACATTAGTTGGTATCTTCCAGTTAGTTACCGCTTCCACTTTTACTGGATCTACTTCAATTCATTGGGCAGTAACTACATGATCGAGGAATCCAACTCGCTCAAGCCAAAATTCACACTTTTTAAATTTTGCGTATAACTTTTTCTTGCACAGTATTTCTAACGCTATTCTAAGATGTTTTTCATGCTGATCTGTATTCTTGGAGCATATCAAAATGTCATCAATGAAGACTATAACAAATTGATCTAGATACTGGTGAAATACACGATTCATTAAATCTATGAATGCCGCTGGAGCATTTGTCAACTCGAATGGCATAACTGTGAACTCATAATGTCCATAACGACATCTGAAAGTCGTCTTGGGTATATCACTAGCCTTAACCTTCAATTGATGATATCCGGATCATAAGTCAATCTTGGAAAATACTTTAGCCCCTTTTAATTGATCAAACAAATCCTCAATTCTCAGTAAAAGATACTTATTCTTGATGGTCAAAAGGTTCAACTCTCGATAATCGATATACATCCTCATACTTCCATCTTTCTTCTTTACAAATAACATTGGTGCACCCCAAGGAGAGACACTTGGTTGGATAAAGTCATTGTCTAATAATTCTTGTAACTAAATTTTCAACTCCTGAAGTTCCTTTGGAGGCATTCGGTATGGAGCTTTAGATACTGATGCCGCTCCAGGAACTAGATCTATGGTAAACTCCACTTGTCTATTTGGTGAGATGTTTCTTTTCTCAACATTCTCTTAGCTTGTACGGCGGATACCGGTTGGAGATTGGGTTTGGTCTTTATTCCAGAGAAAGAAAATTGTTCTTCTCCTGGTTTTTGAAAAGACACTACATTTTCTCTACAACGAATGGTTGCATAATTACATCTCAACCAATCCATACCCAAAATCACATCAAAGTCTTTCATCTTTATCAGATACAAATTAGCTTCTAACGTTTTTCCCTCAATTTCAAGATTCACCGACTTGCTAACTTATCAGTGTTCAATGTTTTACCGACTGAATGCTAATTTCTAGTATACTCTCTGACTTATCACAAGTAATACTAGCTTTAGCAATGAAAGACATGGATACAAAAGAGTGAGTAGCTCCCGAATCAAGCAGTACATAAGTGGGTGTATTGGATATGAATAAAATACCTACTATTACGTTTGAGTTCTCCTCTGCATCCATCTGAGTGAGTGTAAAGACTCGTGCTTTGCCCTTTTCTTCTGAGGAAATGTGGGACAATCCTTAGCAATATGCCCTAGCTTACCACATTGAAAATAGGTATTCTTCCGGAACAAGCATTTACCACGATGATGTTTACAACACTTAGAGCACGATGCTACTATAGGTACTATGGCCTTACTAGCACCAGGTCAGATATTAGCTTTCTCATTTTGCCATTTGCCCTTTCCTTTATCTTGACCATTCCACTTTCTCTTCCCAATTTGTCATTTATATTGTTGACCGAACAATTGATTATGTTGCTCTACATTAGCCTTTTGATACCAAATAGCGTGAGCTTGTTCTAGCATTTCATGGTATGATGTAAAACGATGTGACATAAGAATCATGTTTATGTCTGGGTTTAACCCTTACTCAAACCTTCGAGTCTTCTGCCTCAGGCCCAGACTCTATGTCCATCTCAACCTGTGGCTCAGGTTTATGCTCATGATCATTCTCTATTTCCAACCCAAAATCATCCCCGTACTCCCATTCGGGATCTTCCTCTGGATCATATTCAGACAAAGGTTCTTTCTCTAGCTCGGGCTCATCATCGAGTTCAATTACTATCTCTGGTTGAGGTTCTAAGCTCTCGTTCCACCTGTCTAGAAGGTTCTGACAATATACCTCAAATCCAATCGAGTTTAGGTATTCTAGAGGGTTACTCTCTAGCATCTCGTCCCTAATCATAATTCCCATGTTTCCCCATTAAGGTGGAAGTGAGTGTATGAGGTTATTCATAGCCTAATCATAATTCCCATGTAGATGTCATGTACATGTTCGACAAGCGGATGGGACAGGACGGGTCGGTCATGTAGTCCTTATAGGATTGGATGACGGCCCTACGATTCAACGCTACTCTACAAACTGTGCTCTTTCTAGCAATTTGGTAAATTTTAACCATATCCGTCACATAAGTGTCCAATTATGTTGTATCTCTATTAGTGATATCAAATTATACAATTTTATTTTTTTTGGGATTTTTATAAAATAGTCAATCATCTTTTCTTCATGCATATTAAACAAAATATAACTTAAATAACTAATTTCATTCTAGATATCATAAGCATTTCATAGATTCAAGCTAAAAAAAATTATAGATCATGCTCAAAATTAAAGTGGAACATAATGTTAAACTCCATACCTTGGGTTCGTCGGATGAGGTCAACTGATGGACGCAAGATGCCTCGAAGTGCCTTAAATATTTCATTCTTTTTTATACACTAAGTCTACAGAATCAACTAAACCTTGCTCTGATACCATGCTGTAACGCCCCGACCCGCATGGATCAAAACGTCACTAGATTAACTTTACTTTACCCTTAGACCGTAGACTTAATAAAATAATTAAGTATACTTTTAGCGGAAAACATAAAAATTTAACTTAAGAATTTAATATCAAGACTTTATTATTATTTTTAAGACAAAATAGTTCAATACTAAAAGAAACAATTCAAAAATGTCTTTAGAATATTTCACATGCATACATCCACAATTGACATCAAATTCTAGGCAAAACTTTAAAAAATAAAAGTTGCTGTTTTGTTTTCTATCTTAAGCGACAAATGACAAAATAAATTCGTTTGCATAGCTATCGACTTCGAAACTTCATGAAATTTTAATGTAAAGTAGAAAACTTCTTATAGTATGACAT
>CM032635.1:16907850-16931610 GCA_019097785.1 Fraxinus excelsior | reverse complement strand
ATTAAACACTAATATGTTGATGGTTTATGACATTGGCATCAAGGGGAGATTTGTAGGATTGATGCCATTTTAGTCATTTGAATACAAGAAATTGGGCAATGATGAAACCATTGGGCTTGGCCCATATTACTGGAAAAGGATTAAATGACCATTGCCTGATAACTCAAAGCAACTGGTCCAAAATACTAGCCCAAATCTGATACCCATTTGAGCTGTTCTGGCCCAGTTGATAAATAGGCCGACTGGGTTCTCTTACCTTGGGCTATTATATACTAGATTTAGCTTCAATTGCTTAAGGCAGATTCCATTCTTTTCCTCTCATGTCTTCTGGAAGTCTCTAGCGATTCCGTTCTTCGAGTTCTTCGTGTTCTCATCTCTTTTTCTTAGTGATTCTTGAGATAGATTTTAACTCCAGGTTTTAGTCATTTAATCTTTGTGATTACTTGCCTTTGTGGTTGGTTGGGAGAGAGAGAGAGAGGCTGTCCAGTTTTGGCTTCTAATTTGTCTTCGAGTCATTGAGTAACCAGTGTAGTTTAGATTAGGGATTTGGGTGTGTTGTGGCTGTTGCTTTGTACAGAAGAGGACAATGATTTGTTCTAAGCCCATTGATTAATTGATTCAAATTTGTGTTGATTTCTTGTTCGATATTCTTTGTGAATATATGATTGCTTGCATTGATTTTTGAGGCTCTACATCTTGCACTATTCCCTATATATTATATTAATGTAGGACAACTTTTGAGCTTTAATTCAAAAAGAATTGAATTGGATGAGATATGTTTTGTCTTATTCGACTTCTTTTTTATAGAGAATCGATTTGTTCTTTGTAAAATATTAAATTATGGCTATATCCATTCTATTGCTATGAGAATGACATCGAACTCGAGCACAAAACATTAGAATTCGAATATTTTCAACCATTGTAGTAAATATAGTCTAGGTTATTTGAATGTATCATTTAGTAATTACGAGAATAAAATTTATTGCAAAATGATAGTTCGTCTTACTCGACTATATTTTTTTATCGAGAAATCCTTTGATTCATGTAATCAAATTAATTCATGTTCACCTCTGATTGTGAACAAGACTCCACAAAATTTAAATATTTTCAACTATTAGTTAATATTGTCCAGGTAATTACGATAATACTGAACGCATCCTTTATTCATTATGAGAATAGAAAATGTTGCATTTAATGACATTTTCGAGATATATGAGAAATTTCAACTTCATTTTTGCACTTTTTATTGTGAGCAGGGTATCAAAGTGTACACTTGAAGTCAGTTCGGCTCACTTGGAAAGTCGAGCTCAACTAACTGGTCAAAGACCCGAGCATGGGCCGGCTCGTTGACCAATGGGCTAGGTCCTACTTGGCCCGTGGGCTCTTCCATGAAGTGCTGAATCTGACCAACTCACAAGCATTTCGATTTTTTTTTAATAGAAAAACAAAATTTTATAGAACATTATAAAAAAAAAAAAAATATTCAAATACAGGTAAAAATTATTGTAACTATACATAATTATATTGGGCTTAAATAGTGGATGAATTTGGAAGGGAGAACAATTTGGCCTCAAAAATGAAATTGGAGTGAATATATGCCATGCGTACGCAAGGCATCTTATTTGGAAACCCAAGACCAATTTGCATGAACCATGTGTGCGCATGGCTCATAACCATTACACGCACGTATAATAAAAAAATCATTTTCTAGTGTTCATCGTGAATAGTGATATATCACTGTCCACGGGAGTAGTTCAACACACTTTTTTATTTCAAAACTCAATTTATAAAAAAAAAAACACACGAGTCTATTGAAAATTAAATCTAAAGCTATAATACCAAACTGTAACGACCCAAAATTTAATGTTCAAATCGCTACCAAAACTATTAACTTTAACATTATAATATATGAAATTTAACGGACACAATATAATTGATGAAAAAAAACTCATAACCAAAAGAATACTAAAGATGCATATCACATTTATTAGATAAATAAATGTTAATTTGACCAATAATGCATAACATATTCTTATTATTTATATCCTATAAAACATATCTTAAATTTTTAAATAAAAATCTGTACAAGACAAAACTAAGAAATTGCTGAAATAATATAAAAAAAAAATGCATTGTTACACCGGATTATTTTTATTGAGTTCCATAAATCTTGGCACCACGATTGCACCTCATCGCCCGCCATCCAACAACTCGATCTAACCCGTGAGGTAGGGAAAAATTGGGTGAGTATATGTGGGAATACTCAATAGGACATAAATTAATGATGCAATTTCGAATAAAATATTTAAAACATGCATCAAAAATATCATACCGTCGTATCATAAAAATCGATAAGAGCTCATAACATATCATATATTTGATACCTGATGGAAATTTCATATCATAGCATATTATATCATAACTTTCATTAGCATAATATTTATCAACAAGAAAATAAATAATTTAAACGGAATAACATCACTTGCACCTCGTAATCCTACCTCGTTTGATCGAAAAGAAAAATGGTTGGAAGAGAAAGCAAGAAATTACGTTCCCAAAACTTTTATTTTTTACTTGCTGCCCGTCTCTATGACTCCTCTTTTCTTTATTTTCTTTTTCTCTTTTGGGTAGATAATGATTTATTTTACATGGTATTTAAGGTTGAAAGATGAAAAATACCTTAAAAATCTATCAAATATCGTGTGTTTCTTCTAAAAAGGTCTAAATCTAGGTTTCCATACAACACAAATTTCATTACCTTTCCAATCAATCAACAAGGTGGTTGTCATTACAATTTCCAAAAAATCAAGGCAATAATATATTATTAAAAATGGAATCAATTGACACCCTTTTCTCCTACACACGTGGATGCTTCTAAACTTTATTATTATTATTATTATTATTATTATTATTATTATTATTATTATATACACCAACCCCTATAAAAGAAAACAAATAATAATTTAAGACAATATCTTTCGACCCTGATAACTTGGCCCTCGTTTATTCGAATTAACTTTTTCTCGAGCCTAATCTTCATAACTAATTACGAGCTATCCAACGAGTCTAATATTGATATATTTATCATTACTCTATCAATATTTAAATATTTCACCCAAATAAAGTTGGATTTAATAAATGTATTATTTTAGTCCCCCAACTTCCAAAATATAAAATGTATAGCACGTAGAAAATTATTATTTTTGGGACATTACATTTGGTCACTTTAAAAGGGATTGATTTGAATGGAAGAAAAACATAAGGATCACAATAATGGTGAATTGAGTAATTCTACCGTATGTTCTGAATTAGATAGTCTACTTGTTATGATTGTGTCAAATGAAGAAGTTGATAAGGACCGTATCTTGGATTCAAGGTATACATTCCATATGTGTCCTAATAGGTCATGGTTTGATAATTACAAAGAAGTTACACCCAGGAAAGTGTATATGTGTGATAATAACTCTAAGAGTGTTCTTGGTATTAATGACATTACCATTAGGATGCACGATGGTATTGTCAAGCAATTGAAGAATGTGAGATATGTCCCAAATCTGAAAAGAAATATAAATTTTTTGGGAATTCTTGAAGATGGGGAACATTCTTTCAAATCTGGTAATAACACTTTGAAAATGATGAAGGGATCTTTGGTAATTCTCAAGGGACCTAAAATAAATTTATTGTACTATCTTATAAGAGAGATTGTTACTCCCCAAGATGCAACATCTTTGACCATAACTGAAAACAAATCTGAACTGTGGCATAACAGAATGGGACATATGGAAAATAATGGTCTGAAGTATCTAAGTAAACAAACACTACTTGGAAAAGATATGATTGAACATCTTGAATTTTGTGAAACATGTGTGTTGGGTAAATCATGTAGGGTAGACTTTGAGACTAGTTACATACCACTTTTAGGGCCCTAAATTATGTCCACTCAGATTTATGGGGATCAAAAAGTCACCCTACTTTTGGAGGTAATAAGTACTTCCTTTCTATAGTTGATGACTACTCAAGAAAGATATGGACTTATCAATTGAAAACTAAATCTGAGACATTTCAAAAATTTAAAACTTGGTTGAAGATGGTTGAAAATCAACTTGATAAAAAGTTAAAAACTCTAAGAACAAATAATAATTTAGAATTTTGTAATACTGAGTTTGATAACTTCTGTAAACAAAAGGAAATTGTAAGATACGTGACTGTTAAACACACACCTCAACAGAACATGGTCGCTGAAAGAATTAATATAACTTTAATGAATAAGGTTAGGTAAATGCTGATCAATTCTAGATTAGCTAAAGGTTTTTGGGCTGAGGCTGTGACTACAGATGCTTATCTTATAAATAGATCTCCATGAAGTTCTGTTGAGTTTAAGACTGTAGCGACCGCGAATTTTTAAATTAAATAAAATAGTTTTCTCGAAAAACGTGTCGCTAAAACGTTAACCCTAATTTTTAGAGAAGCGCGTTCGTCTAGCCGTTATTATATTGAATTCAAATGTATTCGATCGAATCCGATCCCGAATAATAATTTTATTATCAATTTCGAATTATTTTATTTAAATCCAATTTTTATTAATTTCAAATCCAAATTACGAAAGCCCAATTATTCAAGCCCAATTATTTAAAGTCCAATATTTATGGTCCAATACCTTGAATTTTAATTCATTTAGCCCAATTCACTTAAACCCAATTAAATGAGCCCAAAACCGGATATTATTATTTCAGCCCAACTTGAAAACCTTAAAGCCCAATAACTTGGCCCAATAACCCGTCTAGGGTTTTGTGCCCAAATTCCACCCCTATTCATACCCCACTCACTTCACTCCACTCACAGTCACTCACACAATATCCACTTGGTAAGCTCTCTCCCTTTCTCCTCAATTCTTGGAGATTAATGTGGATGCTAGAACATCAATTTCTAACATCAACACCATTTCTCCCTCACACTTTCAACTCCATTTTGGGTCACCATTGATACTAGAACAACCATTTCTAGCATCAACAGTGAGCTCCCAAAGCTGCAATACTATGCAGCCGTTCACCATCAACTCATGCAACACCACCAACACCATCAGCCTCAGGACAACTCACTGCCCTTACCTCCAAACCAAGAACAACCAATACGAAACCACCAACCTCCACTGCAAGGTCACAGCAACCTCAAAACCGTGACCTCCACCAAGCCAAAATCCACCAAGCACACCAACACAACCAACACCACACCATTCTCAACACCAAACGACCACCATTGCCACCAACAGGCCACCTCCAGTAACACCACCATCCAAAACGCCCAAACCCGAGACCGACATCACCACCAACTCTCGAACCAAGCAACACCAAACACGACAGCCAAAGTGCAAAATCGTGTCCCCAAACCTGAGAACACAACCGTTAAACCGCCACAAATGAGCTACCCGAAACCAACCACCCCAAATCCATCGAAACCGAGAGCTACCAACCCAAAAATTGAACCCCAAATTGGCTTCAATCACCACACCATCAAGAAATAAATGCAACCTATAAGCTTACCTTACTTCCCGGCCTATTTCTCGAGCTTGAGCCACCAAATCCAAAGAGAAATAAAAACCCACATACCTAACTCGAAAAATCATCGAACCCGAACATCCATAGCCACGGACCAGCCATCCAATCCGCGCCCAAAGCCCAAAATAAACCCCCACTAGTGCCGGCGCCACCACCATGGTGGCGCTGCCACCGACCGAACGGTCGGTGGTGGTGTATTGGAGGGACTCCCTCCCCGTCGCCTCTGTCTCTATGTGATGAAAGAGAATGAGACGATTTTAATTCTTTTGATTTTTTAAAAATCAAACCCTTAGCCCCCAACTATTGAACGTTGTCCATTTTAGTCCCTAAGTTTTAAATACTTTGATTTAACTCTTAACATTTTCATTTTCAGTTTTAATAATGTTCAATTTAAGTCCCTAGTTTATATAAGTTATTATTTCAGTTTTCAGCTTTTATTTTCAGCTTTTATATATTTACAGTTTAGTCCTTAAACTTATAAAAGTTATTATTTCAGTTTTTAACATTTATTTTCAGCTTTAATATATTTACAGTTTAGTCCTTAAACTACTAAAAGTTATTATTTCAGTTTTCAGCTTTTATTTTCAGCTTTATTATAACTACAGTTTAGTCCCTAAACTTATGAAAGTTATTATTTTAGCCCTTAAAGTTTTATTTTCAGATTTAATAAATTTCCAATTTAGCCCCTAAACTTTATTTTATCATTCTAAGTCATTTATTTCAATTCCAATAATTTTCAATTAAGTCCTTAAACTTAATTTCAACACTTTAAAACTTTAAAGTTCGAAATACTAATTCAAACTTATTTTCTATTGGCTAGACGAAACGTACGGACCACTAAGAGATTGAAGCTACTTCTCGCACGATTTTCACAAACTCGATATATTGAGGTAGACTCGCCACCATTAATTAGTTTAAATTATAATTGCATGCTTTATGTGAATTACGTGATTTATATGCTTTAATGCATAAGATGAGAATTTATCATATGAGATATATGATATTGTTATGCTTGCCATAACTTATATGCTTAATTGCATGAGAAAGAAGAGAATCCCTTATGGGATAAGAAGAGAATCCCTTATGGGATAAGAGAATGTTATGCATAACTTATGTGCCTCATCAGCACAAGAAAGAAAGAGTACCCACATCCCATGTTTTTAAAGAGCCTATGATTTTCAAGAAAATGAACCAAAGATGATATCACAATGTATATTGCATAAGTGTGTATTCAATTATTCTGTAAATTAATTATCGGCGATGAGTCTACTGAGTATTTCTTCGAAATACTCACTCTGCTATTTTTTACAATATTTGCAGACTTCGGAGGCGATCGTGATTGATCCGGCAGTGGTGGCATAGAAAATTTGACTATCAAAATTATTATCTCTTTGAAGTTTTGTATTCGAATATTGATAACATTTTATCATTTTCCGCTATTTCTAAAATGTGATATTTAAATTTTAAATTTCTATGAGTTTACTTGTCGATACAGTTTTTCAATTACAAATGTGATTTCAAAATTAGGTTATTTCCGCGAAAATTGATTTTGAAATTAGGGCAAAAGAAGATGACGTGGCAATCCGGGTTAACAGAACTCGGGGCGCTACAGCTTGGTATCAGAGCTGGTCTGCGTTTCTGTAGACTGGCAAATTTTAAAAAAAAAAAAAAAGAGAAAATTTTCAAAGAGATTTTTTATTATTATTATTATTATTACTGAAAGTTGCCACTGCCATCATTCGATCCGCTGACTCCGAAGGTAAAAGAAGTTTATGAAGTTTAATGTTATTTTTATTCGGATACATGTTTTACGATTTACGAGATTTAGAAGAAGAGAAAGAAATGTATCCGGATTAGAAAGAAAGAAAGAAAGAAAGACGAGTTTGTGCATAATTTACAAGAATTTTTAAATTTTTACGTCCTCGTAATTTTAACTAAGAGAGATAAATGACCCCGCATAATTGGACTTTGCATAATTGATTTAGGACATGGTACCCATTCGTAGAAATGCACTGAGTGACGCGGAACAAGCCGCAAGAGATTACGATCGATTCAGGCCCGAACTCGATTGGACTATAGCCCAACACATAGAGCAAATAAACATCGTACGCGATCGGGCCATACAGCATGACTATGTGACTAATGATCGTCGATCGATCCACCTTTTACATATACATAGATGCATTGGTGTCACCTAGTGTAGAGGTTGAATATGACGCCTTTTTGCACGAGGTTTGTGGCATACTGGCCCACGTACTCTGAGCACCACTTTGGGGTTGCACCCGAAGGGGAGCCAGAACCCGAACCAATGCTCGGGCCCGAACTTGGGCAAGGAGATGGGCTAGTACCCGGGGATGAACTCGAGGAAAACCCCAAGGAAGACCCGGAAGAGGACGCTGATCCGGCACTCGAAGAATTCTCCGACGCCGAATCATGTGTAACCGAAGGAGAATAGAGTGATAGAATCTAGAGTAGGCTTGACATTTTATGTTCGACATACATGCCTTCCTACTTATGTACCATCATTAAGAGAAGTTGAGTTATGAATGAGATGATGTTTAGTTTCCAATTTCCAATCAGTAGAAAGACACGGACCAGAAAAGAGAAGGAAAAGCAAGAGTATTTGCTATGGATGCAGTCGAGGATTCTGATATGATAACAGCTATACTATCTATTTCTGGTATACCTGTATATGTTCTGATAGACTCGGGAGCCACACATTCATTTATATCAGATGCATGCTTAGAAAGACTGAACCTGATAGGAGTAGAGATTGGTAGTACTCTCGAGGTTAGTTTACCGTCAGGAAGCACTATCGACACTAATAAGATAGCCAAGGCCGTACAAATAGATTTTGACGGTCAAGTTTTGGAGGCAGACTTGAATATTATTCGAATGAAAGATTTCGATATTAGTCTGGGTATGGATTGGCTCAGAGCCAATCATGCCGCAATTAAGTGCCACGAGAAGGAGGTTATTTTTCACAAGGACGGTAAAGAAGTATTCAGGTTTTATGGGACGAGAATCAAGTCACTTCCTCACCTTATCTCCGCTCTACAAGCCAAGAAGTTTTTAGCCAAGGAAGATTGTCAAGGCTTTTTGGTTAGTTTGCAAGACAAACCCGTAGAGGAGATTACCCTGGAATCAGTACCAATAGTATGTGAGTACGGCGATGTTTTTCCAGATGATCTACCCGGTACTCCGCCGGATAGACAAGTGGAATTTTCTATCGACTTGGTACCAGGAGCTGCCCCTGTTTCCAAGGCTCCGTACAGTATGGCGCCAAAGGAATTGCAAGAACTGAAAGTGCAATTGGAGGAATTGCTAGAGAAGGGTTTCATTAGACCAAGTGTATCTCCATGGGGAGCGCCCGTCCTGTTTGTAAAGAAGAAGGATGAAAGTATGAGGATGTGCATCGATTATCGAGAACTTAACAAGTTGACGATAAAGAATAAGTATCCTCTCCCCAGGATCGAGGACTTATTCGATAAGTTGAAAGGCAAAGCGATTTTCTCCAAGATCGACTTGAGGTCTGGTTACCATCAGTTAAAGGTTTCACCAACAGACGTACCAAAGACAGCGTTCAGGACACGATATGGACATTACGAGTTCGTAGTGATGCCTTTCGGACTCACGAACGCACCTGCAATATTTATGGATTTGATAAACAGAGTTTTCCATCAGTATCTTGATAAATTCGTTATTGTTTTTATCGATGACATACTGATCTACTCCGGAGATTCGATACAGCATGAAGAACATTTGAGAATTGTATTGGAAACGCTGAGAGCAGAAAAGTTGTATGCCAAATTCAAGAAGTGTGAATTTTGGCTTGAGAGAGTAGGTTTCTTGGGTCACGTTGTTACAGCCAAAGGCATCGAAGTTGATCCTTCTAAAGTGGAAACTGTAACGAATTGGCCGACACCTGCAAATGTTGGAGATATGAGAAGTTTTCTTGGATTAGCCGGATACTATCGGCGATTCATAGAAGGTTTCTCTAAAATAGCAGGTCCCAGACTCAGTTGACCAGGAAAGGAGTTAAGTTTCTGTGGACCGAACAGTGTGAACAAAGCTTCCAGAAACTTAAGAACAGACTCGTCTCAGCACCAGTGCTGACTGTACCAGATGGGTCTGAGGGTTTCGTTATTTACAGCGATGCATCCAAACATGGCTTAGGTTGTGTATTGATGCAAAACGGCAAAGTGATCGCCTATGCTTCAAGACAGTTGAAGCCACATGAGAAGAATTACCCGACTCACGACTTAGAGCTCGCAGCTGTAGTGCACGCTCTTAAGATTTGGCGACACTATCTGTATGGTAGTAAATGTGAGATTTACACCGATCACAAGAGTCTCAAGTATTTCTTCACTCAGAAGGAATTGAACATGCGACAACGTCGATGGCTAGAGCTGGTGAAAGATTATGACTGCACCATCCTATACCACCCGGGTAAAGCAAATAAGGTCGCCGACGCTTTGAGCAGAAAGGACGCCGGACAGTTGTCAGTTTTGGGAATGACGCAAGATCAATTAATTCGAGATTTTCAGAATTTAAAGATTGAAGTGCGAGCCCCATCAGTCCAAGGACCTATCAAATTGGCAAATCTGACCGTGAAACCAGATTTGAGAGGTCGGATTGTGACGGCTCAAGTAGAAGATAAATTTCTAGAAAAGATCAGATCCGAAGTTGGAACTGGCAAGAGAGTAGGTTTCGAGATTGCCGCTGATAAAGCACTTATGTTCAGAGGGCGTCTCTATGTACCGAAAGATGAGCATATTAGAAGTGAGATTTTGACAGAAGCTCATTCAGCACCATATGCATGCCACCAGGAGGGACAAAGATGTATCGTGATTTGCGCAATACCTTTTGGTGGAGAAACATGAAGGGTTGTATCGCAAAGTTCGTCTCTCGATGCATGACGTGTCAGCAAGTTAAGGCTGAACACCAAAGACCATCAGGATTATTAAATCCTTTGGATATACCAGAATGGAAATGGGAGAAAATTTCCATGGATTTCGTAACAGGGTTACCGAAATCAGTGAAAGGACATGACGCTATTTGGGTTATCGTAAATCGACTTACGAAGTCAGCACATTTCCTACCAATCAGAATGACTCTCAATGTGGATCAGTTATCTCAGTTGTATGTTAGAGAGATTGTTCGAATTCATGGAGTACCAGCTTCCATTGTCTCAGATAGAGACCCGAGATTTACATCGAGATTTTGGAAGAGTTTACAAGTAGCGATGGGTACTAAATTAAATTTTAGTACTGCTTACCATCCCCAGACCGATGGACAGTCTGAACGCACAATCCAAACACTAGAGGATATGCTTAGAGCTTGTGTACTAGACTTGAGTGGAAATTGGGAGACTCATCTTCCGTTAGTGGAATTTGCCTACAATAATAGTTTTCAGGCTACTATTGGTATGGCACCATATGAGGCACTATATGGACGACGATGTCGATCACCAGTCTATTGGGATGAAGTAGGTGAAAGGAGAATTTTGGGTCCAGAATTGATTGAAAGGACCGTTGAAGCTATTGAAAAGATCAGACTGCGGATCAAGGCCGCACAAGACAGACAAAAGAGCTATGCCGATAAGAGGAGAAAAGACTTGGAGTTTACAATTGGAGAGAAAGTATTCTTGAAAGTAGCTCCTATGAAAGGAACTATTCGTTTTGGCAAGAGAGGGAAGTTAAGACCCCGCTTTATCGGACCATTCGAGATATTAGATAAAGTGGGTAACGTGGCTTATCGTTTGGCATTGCCGCCCGAGCTATCGGCCGTACACAACGTTTTTCACGTTTCCCTATTGAGAAAGTATATCTATGACCCAAGTCACGTGGTAAATTTTCAGACTATTTCGATTCAGAGAAATCTGTCCTATGAGGATAGACCTATGTGCATTATAAAAAGAAAAGTCCATGTCTTAAGAAACAAAGAGATTCCGTTAGTCAAAGTCCAATGGGGTAGACAGGATAGCGATGAAGCTACCTGGGAGAAAGAGGAAGAGATTCTGGCTAAGTATCCAGATATATTAGATCAAGTAAGTTTAAATTTCGAGGACGAAATTATTTTAAGGGGGTAAGGTTGTAGCGACCGCGAATTTTTAAATTAAATAAAATAGTTTTCTCGAAAAACGTGTCGCTAAAACGTTAACCCTAATTTTTAGAGAAGCGCGTTCGTCTAGCCGTTATTATATTGAATTCAAATGTATTCGATCGAATCCGATCCCGAATAATAATTTTATTATCAATTTCGAATTATTTTATTTAAATCCAATTTTTATTAATTTCAAATCCAAATTACGAAAGCCCAATTATTCAAGCCCAATTATTTAAAGTCCAATATTTATGGTCCAATACCTTGAATTTTAATTCATTTAGCCCAATTCACTTAAACCCAATTAAATGAGCCCAAAACCGGATATTATTATTTCAGCCCAACTTGAAAACCTTAAAGCCCAATAACTTGGCCCAATAACCCGTCTAGGGTTTTGTGCCCAAATTCCACCCCTATTCATACCCCACTCACTTCACTCCACTCACAGTCACTCACACAATATCCACTTGGTAAGCTCTCTCCCTTTCTCCTCAATTCTTGGAGATTAATGTGGATGCTAGAACATCAATTTCTAGCATCAACACCATTTCTCCCTCACACTTTCAACTCCATTTTGGGTCACCATTGATACTAGAACAACCATTTCTAGCATCAACAGTGAGCTCCCAAAGCTGCAATACTATGCAGCCGTTCACCATCAACTCATGCAACACCACCAACACCATCAGCCTCAGGACAACTCACTGCCCTCACCTCCAAACCAAGAACAACCAATACGAAACCACCAACCTCCACTGCAAGGTCACAGCAACCTCAAAACCGTGACCTCCACCAAGCCAAAATCCACCAAGCACACCAACACAACCAACACCACACCATTCTCAACACCAAACGACCACCATTGCCACCAACAGGCCACCTCCAGTAACACCACCATCCAAAACGCCCAAACCCGAGACCGACATCACCACCAACTCTCGAACCAAGCAACACCAAACACGACAGCCAAAGTGCAAAATCGTGTCCCCAAACCTGAGAACACAACCGTTAAACCGCCACAAATGAGCTACCCGAAACCAACCACCCCAAATCCATCGAAACCGAGAGCTACCAACCCAAAAAAAATTGAACCCCAAATTGGCTTCAATCACCACACCATCAAGAAATAAATGCAACCTCTAAGCTTACCTTACTTCCCGGCCTATTTCTCGAGCTTGAGCCACCAAATCCAAAGAGAAATAAAAACCCACATACCTAACTCGAAAAATCATCGAACCCGAACATCCATAGCCACGGACCAGCCATCCAATCCGCGCCCAAAGCCCAAAATAAACCCCCACTAGTGCCGGCGCCACCACCATGGTGGCGCTGCCACCGACCGAACGGTCGGTGGTGGTGTATTGGAGGGACTCCCTCCCCGTCGCCTCTGTCTCTATGTGATGAAAGAGAATGAGACGATTTTAATTCTTTTGATTTTTTAAAAATCAAACCCTTAGCCCCCAACTATTGAACGTTGTCCATTTTAGTCCCTAAGTTTTAAATACTTTGATTTAACTCTTAACATTTTCATTTTCAGTTTTAATAATGTTCAATTTAAGTCCCTAGTTTATATAAGTTATTATTTCAGTTTTCAGCTTTTATTTTCAGCTTTTATATATTTACAGTTTAGTCCTTAAACTTATAAAAGTTATTATTTCAGTTTTTAACATTTATTTTCAGCTTTAATATATTTACAGTTTAGTCCTTAAACTACTAAAAGTTATTATTTCAGTTTTCAGCTTTTATTTTCAGCTTTATTATAATTACAGTTTAGTCCCTAAACTTATGAAAGTTATTATTTTAGCCTTAAAGTTTTATTTTCAGATTTAATAAATTTTCAATTTAGCCCCTAAACTTTATTTTATCATTCTAAGTCATTTATTTCAATTCCAATAGTTTTCAATTAAGTCCTTAAACTTAATTTCAACACTTTAAAGCCTTAAAGATTCGAAATACTAATTCAAACTTATTTTCTATTGGCTAGACGAAACGTACGGACCACTAAGAGATTGAAGCTACTTCTCGCACTATTTTCACAAACTCGATATATTGAGGTAGACTCGCCACCATTAATTAGTTTAAATTATAATTGCATGCTTTATGTGAATTACGTGATTTATATGCTTTATTGCATAAGATGAGAATTTATCATATGAGATATATGATATTGTTATGCTTGCCATAACTTATATGCTTAATTGCATGAGAAAGAAGAGAATCCCTTATGGGATAAGAAGAGAATCCCTTATGGGATAAGAGAATGTTATGCATAACTTATGTGCCTCATCAGCACAAGAAAGAAAGAGTACCCACATCCCATGTTTTTAAAGAGCCTATGATTTTCAAGAAAATGAACCAAAGATGATATCACAATGTATATTGCATAAGTGTGTATTCAATTATTCTGTAAATTAATTATCGGCGATGAGTCTACTGAGTATTTCTTCGAAATACTCACTCTGCTATTTTTTAACAATATTTGCAGACTTCGGAGGCGATCGTGATTGATCCGGCAGTGGTGGCATAGAAAATTTGACTATCAAAATTATTATCTCTTTGAAGTTTTGTATTCGAATATTGATAACATTTTATCATTTTCCGCTATTTCTAAAATGTGATATTTAAATTTTAAATTTCTATGAGTTTACTTGTCGATACAGTTTTTCAATTACAAATGTGATTTCAAAATTAGGTTATTTCCGCGAAAATTGATTTTGAAATTAGGGCAAAAGAAGATGACGTGGCAATCCGGGTTAACAGAACTCGGGGCGCTACAAAGACTCCACAGGAACTTTGGATTGGAAAGCCCCCAAACTTTTCTTGGGTACCCTGAAGGGGTGAAAGGGTACATGTTGTGGGTGTTAAGTGTGCAAGGCATTAAGATCATTAATAGTAAAAATGTGATATTTAATAAGTCTGAAATGCGAAAAATAAAATTGATAATCGTAAAGAGTAAATCAAAGAGAATACTTCACAATTTGAGGTGAAGTTAGCTAGACTCAGCTACACTCAACCTGAAAATGTTGAAACTGATGTTGAACAATGTATGAAAATATTGTTAACACGGATGGAGGTGAAGTAGAACTACCTCAAACTGAGGTTGAAACTGAAATTGAGAATACAAATATCCTCACAAATGAAACTTGTATTCAAGATTATCAATTTCTTAGAAATAGGGAAAGGAAACAAGTCAGACCAAATCCAAGATATGAAATAAATAATTTGACTGACTTTACTCTTATCTCTGGTAAATCTCTAGAATAATTAGAACATTCATCTTATGAAGAGGCCATAATAGTTCTGACTATGAGAGATGGAACGATGTTATGAATAAGGAAATGAAATCCTTACTTGAAAATAAAACATGGAAACTTGTAAAGAAATCGAAAACTCAGAGAGTTCAATGTAAATAGATTTTCAAAGTCAAGGAACGGATTAATTCTAATGACCCTTTGAGATATAAGGTGAGACTTGTGGCTAAAGGTTTTACTCAAAGAGAAGGTGTTGATTACAATGAAATCTTCTCTCCTGTAATCAATTACAAAACAATTAAATTGATTATTGCACTAGTTTTTCAATTCAATTGGGAACTCGATCAATTAAATGTCAAGACTGCTTTCTTACATGGGAAGTTAGAAGATGACATCTATATGTGTCAACCCCAAGGTTTTGAGGCAAAAGGAAAATTTGACTTTGTGTGCAAGTTACAAAAATCCATGTATGGACTTGAACAAAGTCCTAGACAGTGGTACATCATGTTTGACACATATGTGCTAAAAATTGGTTTTAGGAGAAGTGAATATAATCATTGCTTGTAAGCTGGCAATGAGTTGTATCTACTTCTATATATAGATTATATGTTGCTAACTAGCTCTAGCAAAGCTAAAATATTAAGGTTTAAGAATCTCCTAAAATTTGAATTTGATATGAAAGACTTAGGGAATGGCAAAAAAGTTTTGGGGATCATTATTAGTAAGAACATGAAGAAAAGTATATTGACTATAACTCAAGAAACTTAATTAAATAAAGTTATAACCAAATTTAGCATGAAAGAAGCTAAGTCGGTTAATATTTCCCTTGCTGCACACATAAACCTCTCTTCTGCCCAATGTCCTAAAACTGAATCTGAAATTAAAGATATGAAGAACATTACATATGTTAATGTCATAGGGTCTGTCATGTTTTCTATGGTTACAACTAGGCCAGATTTGACATATTCTATCAGTTTTCTAATTAGGTTTATGGCTAATTTGGGGAAACCACATTAGGTTGGGTTAAAATGGTTATTGAGATATATAGCTAGAACACTTAGAGTAGGTTTGGTGTTTAAAAATGGATTAATATTGAAAACGATATGTAGACTCTGATTTCGCTAGGGACAAAGACCAAATAAAGTTTACTACTGTATATTTATTTACACTAGGTGATAATTGTATCACTTGGAAATCACAACTTCAACCTATTGTCACATTATCCAGTACAGAGGCTGAATATATGGCAATTGCTGAATCTGTAAAAGAATGTATCTGGTTAAAGGAAATTTTGGGAGAATTGAGTTTTGTACATGAGACACCTACAATTTTCTCTGATAGTCAAAATGTGTTACTATCATGCAAAAATCATGCTTTATCATGAAAGATCCAAGCATATTGAGGTAAAGTACCATTATATACGTGAGAAAATTGCATGTGGTGAGATTATTCTTCAAAAACTTTATACTGAGGTAAATCCATCTGATATGGGAACCAAAATTCTGTCTGTAAACAAGTTTAGGTCTTGTTTATCTTTACTGTATATTGATACTAGTTAATCTTTTGCAGGTACCTAGGTGATGATGTAGGGTAAAATACCGTCACATGCATTGTAGCAACTAGAGAGAGTGAGAGGTTTCAGAACTAAGGTAAAGATTGTGAGTTGTGGTTCTAAAACCCGTTTTTGGAAGTACAAATGCGTTTTTCCTTGGTCTGTCCACTTGGCGTGATTTTATTGGTCCATTGACCATCACCCGGATCTGTTTTTCTTTAAAACTTACTTAGGCCATTGGATTTGATCTATGTCTGAGAGTTAATGTATATATTTCATTGGTGGCACTTTTTGCCTTCTGTTTTTCACACTGTTTCATTCTCTCTTAGTGAAGCAATTTTCTATGATTCTTCGAGGGTTTAACTTTCATTCTTGAGTTGTATTAGATCTTGGTTCTGTATTTAGTATCACCTACTGAGCCTGTAATCTTGTGTATTTTTGGGTAGTGTTCAGTGTTTTAGGTTTCATTTGGACTGATAAATCTGCATTTGTTTAGATGTGAGATTTCTAATTATTGTATAGTGTAAGTTGATTTGGGAGGTTCATTTGTGGATCGATGACCATCTGAAGTGTTCCGATCTAAGTCTTGGTTGTACTGACCATTGTCACTCTCTTGAAGGTTCTTGCATAGTGACATGCTTGGTTTACCTTTGAGCCCCCCAAATTAGGCTTTGCTGAACCATGTGAACATTTTGGTGTTGTTTTCAATTTTTGCAAAGTGTATTTTCTGGGTGTTTTATTCTGTCCGTGTGTTATTTAGGTGAAATATCCAACAACCAGTTTCATTACATATTTCTCCTTAGTCACATGATGGATCCAGCCTTTTGTATTCTTGTAATGTATCTTCTTCCATAGCTGAATTCACAAAAATGTATTGGAATATGAAGTTCATGTTGCAAGCAACAAAAATCAGAATACTATCAATTTAGATGACTAAGGATATGCGTACATGTCAATGAAACATTCATGCACATTCAATATATGGAGGAGTGACTTTCTAATTTGTTATCCAAAGAAATTGAAGCGGGTGACAATTAATTTTACCAAATCATAAGAACCATGTATCGTAGTCATGTTTCAAGAAATTATATACTAAGAAATTTGCAGTTGGATGACATCTAATGAACATTGACAACATCTATATTGTTCTTTCTAATAACTAAGAAGAGAAAACAATTGTACAAACTCAACTTTCTCACTCTTTGCTTCACTTCCTTTGAGATGTTACAGTAATGTATTATGTGTTAATTATTTCAAGTAATCATGCTAAGAACAAGAATCATATAATTAATTGATAGTTTGAAAATCATACATGCGGAAGACATTATTATGTATGAATATTACCAGCTAGGTCTTCCTCTCCTTACTCCTCAAAATAATCAACCATCAATGGGGCAAGTCAAAACGATATGGAAAAGAAAGGAGACCTAGCAATTATATAGGAAACTATAAAAGTCGGACCATTACCGACTCTAACTCTAACCTTAACTTGGGTTTACATTATTCCGGCCCACATACTTAAAATTACCACATTATAATAATAAAGCTCGTGAAGTGTTCAATGGCCCAAGTGATCACTAACATATTGGGCATAATCATAGTATTATTACAAACCATACATCTAACTTGTAAAAATCGCAATCAAATGGAAGCTCACATAATAGAATTATTCTAACATTCTCCCACTTGGGCAAAAATTCGATTGCTATAGAATAAAAATTTAAACCTCCGGGTCAAACTACATAGGTGGCCACACAAGTACAGCGGCAATAATAACACCTTACACAACATGATCCAGTTCAACAAAAATGTTAACATCGAACATGGAAGTCGTTACACCAATCAAACGATGTAAGACCACTCAACAGCTACAAATGACAACATCCTTATCGACTTAGATCCCCATCCTCCAACCAATGTGGTAGTATGCAGTATGAACTTATCACCAAATGTGATAAAAAAACTGTGCTAATTCATATTGGTCCTCAAAATGCTTCTAATCAAAATGAAGCCACATGTCTCTAAAAGAGACTCATCTTATGTCTTTAATTGCCATATCTCGAGATCAAAATGATATCATAATAAAAGACATAAGTCAAATGAATGCATAAAATATTTTATGGATAGGGAAAATATATATTATTATTAGAAGAGACTGTACCCGAAGAACATATGGGTTGTTTACATATCCCATGAAGGGATCAAGCCAAAACGTAGTCCTCTTAAATAACTCCCACTAACCAAAAATATCAAAGCTTTCCACAACACCCATATTAGTAACATATGTCTTAAAAACTTTAGGAGTGAGTCCCTTAGTCAAAGGATCTGCAATCATTGCCCTGTTATCACAATAGTGATTTGCCTCGAGATGGAGTCAACAACCTTCAGTCCATACATAAAATTCATTAACCATACAACTTGAATTGTAGTTCCATAACATGCCACAAATTCAGCGTACAGAGTAGAAGATGCCTCTAGAGTCTTCTTAACAATTTTCCACGAGATAACATCACTAGCCAACATGAAAATATAACTTGAGGTTGATCTCCATTCATCTTGACATCTAATAAAAATTGAGTCTGAGTAGCCTACCACCTCAAGGTGATTTGAACGCTGGAAAGTGAGCATGTAACTTTCGGTTTTCTTTAAGTATCTCATAACTTTCTTAGCCGCTTTCCAATGTTCTTGCCCAGGATCCGACTGAAACCTACTGAGAACATTGACTGCATAAGCAATATCTGATTTAGTGTAAATTTGAGCATACATCAAACTCCATATAGCACTAGCATATGGAATCATCTTCGTAGATTCTCTTTCTAGCTCATTCCTTGGTCATGGAGTTTTCTTTGTCTCATGAAGTAACCCCAAGTCACTGCTAGCAAGTAAGATGTTATCAACATATAGGATAAGATAAAAAATTTCCCACTGATTTTGAGATAAATACATTGATCAACTGTATTTTCAACAAAATCAAGAGAAGTCACAACCTCGTCAAAATTTAAATACCATTGTAGTGATGCCAACTCAAGGCCATTTAAAGATTTATTCAACTTATATACCAAATTTTTCTTTTCCCTTCTCAACAAAAATTCCTTCAACGTGAAACTCCCACAGTCACCAATTTTCTAAAAAATTAATAGTGATTGACTCAATAATTCTGGTACCACGGTTTGGAAAATAAAACTTATATCATTTTGATATATCTGGGTACCTAATAAAGTAACCATGAGTGAATTTAATCAACTTTCCTCTTAAACAATCTACACGTGTCAAAATCAGAGAAGTCGAAGAGGGAAGTATCTCAACTTTAACCAATCTCTCCATCCTACCCTTTGAAATGTGACCCAACAGCTTTTGCCACAACATGGAGGATGATTCACAAATTAGAGACATTTTCTTTGTCACATTGGCAACACATGAGACTTCACCAAAAGAAGCCAAAGACAATTTATATAAAGGCTTATTAGCACAAAACGTCCCTACGTTTGACAGTTAGTGTGCAAAACATCCCAACGTTTCATTTTTTTGCATTTTCGCCCCTATTTCAACGTTTCAGTGTGGAAAACGTCCTTTTCACTATTTTTCAGTGTAAAATGACCAATTTACCCTCAAATTTAAATAAAACAAAGAAAATGAAATGAAAAATAAAAAAATAAATTATAATTATACTCCCAAACTTTTTAAAAAGTGCAAGTGGGTCCAAAAGTCTTATTAAAAGGCTTAAGCACAAAACGTCCCTACGTTTGACACTTAATGCGGAAAACGTCCCTACGTTTCAAACATGTTTGTATTTGCTCAATAGCACAAAATGTCCCTACGTTTGACACTTATTGCGTAAAATGTCCTTACGTTTCATTTCTTTTTACATTTTCGTCCTTATTTCAACGTTTTTCATTGCGAAAAACGTTATTTCCACTATTTTTCAATGTAAAATGACCAATATACCCTCATATTTAAATAAAACAAAAAATAAAATAAAATAAAAAGAAATTACAATTGTGCTCCCACACTTTTTAAAAAGTGCAAATGAGTTCAAAAATATTATTAAAACATTCAAACCATTAGTCTTCTCCTCCTCCCTTAACTTTATCCTCCCTCTACCACCTCAACCACCAAACCCCACCACCATTCAAACCATCCACCACCATTCAAACCATCTCACCTCCCTCTACAATCCTGGGGCTGATAGTTGTGGCCAGCATTAACAGTTTGAATGGTGGGGTCTGGTGGTTTGGGTGGTGGATGGAGGATAAAGTTGAGAGATGAGGAAAATACTGATGGTTTGAGAGACTAATTGTAATTTCTTTTTATTTTATTTTTTTGTTTTATTTAAATATGAGGGTATATTGGTCATTTTACATTGAAAATAGTGAAAATGACGTTTTTCCGCAATGAAACGTTGAAATAAGGACGAAAATGTAAAAAGAAATGAAACGTAAGGACGTTTTACGCAATAAGTGTCAAACGTAGGGACGTTTTGTGCTTAAGCCTTTTAATAAGACTTTTGGACCCACTTGCACTTTTTAAAAAGTTTGGGAGTATAATTACAATTTATTTTTTTATTTTTCATTTCATTTTCTTTGTTTTATTTAAATTTGAGGGTATATTAGTCATTTTACACTGAAAAATAGTGAAAATGACGTTTTCCACACTGAAACGTTGAAATAGGGGCGAAAATGCAAAAAAATGAAACGTTGGGATGTTTTGCACACTAACTGTCAAACGTAGGGACATTTTGTGCTAATAAGCCTTTATATAAACCATCACATAAGATGCCATATCCAATCAAACGAGAATCATAAATCAATTCAGTCATTCCATTACCAAAAAATTAAAAGAAAAACCAAAAGCATCAAGTTTCGATATAGAAATTAAATTCCATCTCATTGTCGGTATAAAAATTGTGTTATCCAAAACAAGAGGAAAACTAGACTTCAAAGACAATTTTTCTACTCCTATGAACTCAACTTTCACTTGAACTCCATTCCCAACGCACATGCTTACTCCATTCTCACTTGGCCTCCATTTGCTCGCGAACCTATGCGAAACTCTTCTTCTTCTCCAACCAAGTCTTAAACTTAAAACAATCATTCTGCCAGTGACCCTTCTTTTTGCAGAATTTGCATTGATCATTTTTCTTTATTGTTCCTTTGGGACCACCAAAAGTCTGACCTCCAAAATTTGTGTTCTGCTGATTGCGGTGTGACTTGTTGCCATTGTGGAACTTAGACTTGTGGTTATGAGAAGACCCATTGTTCTGTGGTGACTGAAAAGCTAGTTGCACAGTTTCGACATTCTCGCGCTTCAACCTATACTCCTCTTGGGCACATACAACAATAAGGTCATTCAAATCTCATTTATCTCTTTGAGCATTATAAGCAACCTTCAGGTGATTAAACTGGCTTTGAAGGATATTCAAAACATGATAGACCAGAAAAGGCTCAGTAATGGAAATTTTTAAAGTCTTTAATTTAGAAGATATATTTATCATTTTCATAACGTGATCTCTCACACTTGTACTATCTCATATTCATTAGTTTGTCCTTCAGATCTCTAGTTTCAGCTTTATCAGACTCAACAAATCTCACTCCTATGGCATCCACAAGAGTTTTAGCATTTTCATTATCCAGAATAGCACCCATAATGGAATGGGATATGGAGCGCTTAATAATTTTCAAACAAAGTCGATTAGCCATTTCCCACTTTTCATACTCAGCTACATATTTAGGATCGATTTTATATGTGGGTTTTGAAAGCTGCTTCTCCATTGCAAATCCAATTCCAAAAGACCAAGTACTATTTCTACGTCTCGTTTCCATCTTATATAATTATTCTCAATCAATGTTTCAATAGCAGACAATTGATTCAAAAGAGTTGAGACATTTAAAATTGTGAAAACATATAATACATATTTAATATCATCCAAACATAGTGCATGCTGACAATGGATGATTACATATTCATCTAATTAACATGTGCTACTAATTAGATGGTCTGTAATTAAAGTCAAAACCAAATGGCATTATTACGATTAAGAGCATAGATGCATCATTATAAATTCACATTTGGGTTGACAATATAACACACTGTAAGGTATTCTTAAAACACATAATCGAATTAGTTAACAAAACAGATTGATTTCGAAAACACCAACACATTTGGGCAGAAGGAGATTTCTAAACCAAATAAACTCGTTAACTATTTTATGCCAATTTCCAAAAATATCACATATAATAACATCTTTGGGCAAGATTTTATATGTAATAATTTAAAATTACGACACTAACGTCCATTTTTTTTTTTTTTTTAAGAAAACCAAATAAATAAAATGAATGTACCACTTTGGCAGCTGCCACCCACTTTTATTTTCAAAATATTTCTCCTAATGGGAGTATTATGATAGACTTGAAGTTTATGAAAAATTTAATTATAATAATCATGCAGCATAATCATAATCATTAACTGACAAAAAGCGAAATTTATGTTTGATTATGAGACAAAGTTGGCAACTTAAATTTCAATACATAAAAATGAAATTTAAATGGACAAATAATAACGACATTTAATAATTTCAAAAAAAATATAAAGTCGTCAATTTTAAATTTAAATTTAATTCTTGGTCAAAATTGAAATATATAAGTCAATTTTGAATATAATTTTAAATTTAGTTCAAGATTGAAAAATATTTGGATCAAATTTAAAAAATCTCATTTAAATTCAATGTTTCAAAATTACACAATTGACCCCAATTAAAATTATGAATGGAGGGCCTCAAAATATAGAAATTACAGAACAAGTCCATTTTCTTTAAAATTTCAAAATGGCCCTTAACTAAAATTGCAGGGAAACCCCAACAAATTCACAAATTGCATGAGGAGCCCCCATCCCCAAATTAAACCAAAACTCCATCTTAATCTCAAAATCCCAAATCAATTGAAACCATTTTGCCAAAACCAAAAACCCTAAGTCAGCCCATCTTCCCGCCGCCATGCAACTTTTTTTAAAGCAGCTCACGGCCGGCGAATCAATCGGCAGCCGTGAGCTGCATCTGCTGAGCGCCGCGACTCGATCGGCAGAGGCGGCAAACGCCGCTTCTCCTGCTCGCCGGCTTCCACGCAGATTCACACACATTCACAACAAAAACCCAGATGCTATAAATCCAACTCCAACACATTCAAACCAAATCAATGTAAATCAATATAATCAGTTGAAAAACCCATCAAATTCTACCCAATTACAATCGAATTTTGTGATGCTTGGAATACATACAAACATATATACACACCGATGTTCACAC